>JAOVYU010000026.1:8294705-8304800 GCA_025674565.1 Synodontis membranacea
AGGAATCACCTCAAGCGAAAACTGTATGTGTGTGTGTGTGTGTGTGTGTGTGTGTGCATGTGTGTGTGTGTGTGTGTCCTCAGCTTTGGTAATCTCACTGAAGCATCAAAATATGCAAACGAGGATGATTCAGAATCAGTATCATGGGAGTGTATATGTGCATGCGTGTGTGCGTGTGTGTGTGCGTGTGTGTGTGTGTGTGTGTGTGTTACAGATTGGTTATGAAATGAAAATGAAAAAACGATTTTCTTTTTTTTCTTCCTTTTTCATTTAAAACTCCATGTTTAGATTAACATTCTGAGTTTTCTGAAGGTTTCCACTTCATTGATATGAAACTCTTGGTATGAAAAAGTGAAAAAATGGATAAAAAAGAAACGACAAGAAGTTGTGTAAAGATTATTCGTGATTTCATTACTTTGCCATGTTTGCTAAAACCTGCAGACACAGCCAGTTATTTTGTCTATTTTTGTTTATTAGTTTAGAAATATATATATAGCTCTGTATATCAGATCACACCGTTGTGTTGAATTATTGTCCTCATTTCAGTCTTCAGAAGTTCACTCCTGTCGCATGTAAAAATATACAACTAAACTTTTCCCCAAAATAAACTCTTCTCAGAAAACAGATGACCTTTAACATAATTACATTTTTTTTTTTTTGCAGTGAAAATAAAAAGCACAAAGTGTCGAAAGTAAAGGAAGTAACAAACGTCCCGCCGAGAAAAATTGGCCTTTAAAAGCAAAACTCACGAGATTAAACTGAAAAGATAACTCAATTTATTGATATCAAAAGGCCACAGTAAACAACATGACTGTGCGTTCTGGAAAGGTCACGTCTGGCTTGTAAACGTGTGAACGAGAACGTGATATTTGTTGGTGTTGTGGGTTGATTGTAATTTTTTTTTTTTTTTTTTTTTACAAAGAATTGTGGAAGTGTGTTAACAAGCTGACTCATTTTACAATCATTTGAAACCCCTGAATAAACCGAATTAATGAGCAGATTAGCAAACTAGCAAAATATTAACAAAATCTGATTAATAAACCAGTCCTGAGATAATAAAAATAAAGCAGCGTTATAACGACGCTCTCTAAACCTGTGTCCAGCAGGAGGATTAAACACTCTGACCACTAGGCGGCTCAGTGAGTATATTAGGCAAATGTCATGCAATTGCTGAGGATTTCAAACAAAACCTTTTAGCTTCTTAAACATTTTCCTCCAGCACCGTCATGGGTTGTTCATCCTGCAGTGTGAAATGTCACCCCCCTGCTGCTTTTAAAGGCACTGAATTTGCAAACACGTAGCATTGTACGATGTTACAAATGCAAACGGGCAAAAAAGATTAAAATGTGAATGGCTGGGGTGCATTTTCACAATTAGACTTTTTTCTGGAGAAATCCATCTTTCCCAAAAACACATTATGCATTATAACCATTTTACCATTTAAACTCTAGAGTGAAAATATTAGACTGTATTTAGCATTATCGGAAAATTGCAACAAGGCTTGATGCTCCGCCCACTTCACACTTTCACACTTGTAAAAATCGACAGTAAATTTAGATACACATTAAATCACAATGTATTTTTAAAACAGCGTTTTTTTTCAAATTTTTTTTTGCTAATTCTTGTCGCTAAACAGAAGCGCAGCCCAAGTGTAAAGATGTCCTTAGATTCTCCAATGTTCTACTGGATGTTCTACAACACTAAGACATGCAGAAGAAAAGCAGTTCAGAAACACAGAAGTGAAAAATTTCAAGGTATATAAAGGTATAAAAAGGGGTAAAAACAGAGAATGTATTCACGAGGAAGATAATGAGTGAAATAACTAAAGCACCGGACAAAAGCAGGAAAGTGAAAGTCAAAATGCAGCTTAGAGAAAAATAAGGAAAAATCAAACTGTTTAAAATTTACCTACACTCAATAATCACTGCTGAAATGTGTGAATACACAAACACTGATCGATCGATGCGAAGAAGTGACAGGAATAACTGTGTGAAAAAACAGTGCTCATAACCATAAACCGCTGATAACAATCGTCCAATCACTGTGAAGAACAGCGCTATTTATTTTCCTCTTCCTGTACACCATAGCAACTTACCAACAATTACAATTCTTTGCTTATTAAAGCATGATGCACCTTTAATCCATTTACAGTCATGTTTAATGTTAAAGTTAGTTCCTGTTCTCACTGTTCTCCTCACCAGCCTCTTTATTTCATGTTGTTTTCACCAAGTAACCACAAAGAAGTGTAAACACCTCTATCCTAAAGATGTTGGGAAAACTTACAGAAAACTTACCGCTTTACCTCTGGGACTGGAGACTCCTTCCCTAAATGAAACATAAATGTCTCCTTAAAGAAAACTTTTCCATATTCCAGATTTTTTTTTTTTAAAATCATACATTACTGTGTAATGTTTGCTGTACAAGTCCCTGTTACTATAGAAACGACTGAAACGATAGAAATGATTTTCTGCTACAGAAAATTAATCAACACATTCTGACCAATCAGAATCCAGGATCCAGCAGATCCAGCAAAAGATTCTTCTTTTGACTGACAGTAATGTAAACTTTGAAGGTAGTGTGCCAAAACTTTTGCACAGCATCGCGGATATAAATACAGCCCAACTTTTCTTTTCATTACTGTATGAAATTCACACAGAGGACGTGGAAGAGGAAGCGCTCTGGCACTTTTTTTGCCGACTGCAGTGAATTATAAGAGGGATTTTTCCCTAATTAATTAGCTGCAGCTGAACGGTGTTTGGGTTCAGCGAGCGCACAAACCCGATCTGGTCCAGATTGAAGTCCTGACCCAGGGCCATCTCACGCTCCATATGCACTGCTGTAATTATTGCAGTGTCTTCTTTCTTTTAATTGGCTTTAAATTAAGGGCATTTATTTTAATTAGCTAGCATGTGCGCGAGGAAGTTTTCGGTGCCTTTCTGAAGAAAGTAGTTAATAGAAATTCTAATCTCAGATCACTCGAGGCTTTATTCTGAACGATGAAGGAAGAAAGAAGCTCGAATGAAGCTGCAGAAGACATTAGAGCATTGCATTTCATTAGAACCATTTTTTATGTTCCACCTGTAATGCCACTAATCAGTCAGACTGAAGGATACCTCCCCCTCACATGCCACCATATCCAATCAGACTGCTGTTCCTGCCTCAATTTGGTCACATTGCCCCACCCACAATGTGACCATAACCAATAGGAGCTCAGTTTCTGCCCAAAGGCCACTGTAACCAGACTTCAGGCCCCGCCCCCAATGCCAGTAGTCAAATCAAAGTATCTGCATTTTTGCTATTCTGACATATCGGACTGCAGGTCCCGCCCCCATTGCCACGATAACCAATCAGACTTCAGATCCTGCTCCCAGTGTACATGTGTCCAATCAGAGCACAGTTCCTAGCGGTACCCTAATGCCAATGTGCCCTCTCTGCAGTTCCTGTCCCAATGAAGAGCATGCATAAGAAATAATGATATAATTAAATACTGTGTTTTTTTCCATCATTAATTGTGTTGATTAATCATTACAAAAATCATTTTATGAGATGCTCTGAGTAAGCCCCACCCACTATGAACACTTTAGCTAGCTGACACAAACTGAAGCACTAGGATTAGGTTTTATGTAAAGTTGTGAAGTGACCTAGAGCCAAGTCGAAAAGTGTTTACTGTATGTGAGGAAAGTTCCTGGTGTTCAGAGTCGGGTGATTTTCTGAGCTCCTCATTCAGATAATTAAAATCTCCTGCGTGCAGTTTACGCCTTTAATTGATTTTTTTGAGTAGAAGAGTTTTTCCACCTTAAAAGTTACAGCCTTGTACAGTAATTAAT
The DNA here is from genome assembly GCA_025674565.1 of Synodontis membranacea. Classification (NCBI taxonomy): domain Eukaryota; kingdom Metazoa; phylum Chordata; class Actinopteri; order Siluriformes; family Mochokidae; genus Synodontis; species Synodontis membranacea. The sequence continues at coordinate 8,298,533 of JAOVYU010000026.1, forward strand.
TCCATTTAAATACTGCATTCATCTACTCGTTTATTTTGCTGTGTTGATTGATCATTACGTAAATCACTTTATAAATTCTTCACCAATATGAGAATATTTACTGGACAGAAAACTGTGTTATTTTAGTGCACAGACTCTTCAGGCGTGAAAAATAAAAGCGATCACAATCTGTCCTGCGCTAATTATTAACACCGCGCTCCTCTTCTCCTTCTGGAGACTTTTTTTTCCACTTTTATTGACTTCTTCCCTTTTTTCTTGCATCTTCTTTTTTTCACAGCAGCAACCATGTTATTTTTATTTGTGACTCTTACAACTTGCAGCTTGGTAGCTTGCCGCAGTATATATACGTTTTTAACGTACACTATATAACTTCAGGATGCCAGATGTGCGGACGTCTACTCATCATTAATGAAGAGGTCAACAAAGTGGCTGCAAGTGTGTGTGTTTGTGTGAGTGCGTGCATGTGTGCATGTACGTGTATCTGTGTGTGTTTGTGTGTGTGTGTGTGTTTGAGTGGGGGGATACAGTCATATCAGCAAAATCTCCCTCAGTAACCATGGTTACTGTGGTGTGCGGAGGAGGGAGAGGTAAAAATATCATCTTTAAATTCATTTCTCGGCTGAAACATGTGCCGTGGGAGAGGAAACCGAATTACACTCTAATCATATTTAAAGGCCAAGCGCTTGTTTCGACAGGAGCATCATCTATCTTACGTTTTCCATCAGTAACACCAAAAATATATGTTTATTACACCACACTGCTGCTGAGTTTTGATTCTGATTGGTCGTCAGGTGTTGATTGGTCGTCAGCTCTGACAGCAGTGCAGCTGCAAATCACAGCTTTATATTATTGAGGTCGTTCTAATATTTTTTGTTTCTAAAAAAACAAAGAAAACATAAATATGATGTTTATTTATGTACCAAGTATGGAAGGAGTCGCCAGTGTCAGCACTTTGTAACCGTCAGAGGTGAAGTTGGAACTTTACGTTTTCTGACGTCTTTATTACAGAGGAGTTTACGATTCTTTGAGGTTTTTCAGTAACATGACAAGTACATTGCCTGGATGACATTAAATATAACCATAGATGGATAAAAATATGATCTCTTTTTTAATAAATGTTCATCGAATGAGAAGAAAGAAACAGATGTGGATGTCCTGTTACAGGAAAATAATCACTGCAGTAACTCCGCATCATCTCAGTATTTTACTATTAACGCTAACACACACAGCGCGAACGCTTTCACTCCTCCCATGACGTCATAAAAAAATCACACGTCTGATCACACGGTGTGGAAGATGGCACGCCTGGAAAACTTTACAGACAGGAGGAATATATTTCTCTCTTCCCGACACTCATCCAGGCACCGCTGTTAGCTCCACCGCTCTGCTGTCAATCAGAATAATCCGCCGTGCAGGCTGGAGTGTGGTTTAGCGTTTAATTACCTTCACACCTGCACACACTGAACAGGAGGAGGAGGAGGGAGTGTCAGGAGAAACTTTCTAAAAAAGAAAGAAACAAAGACAAAGATAGTGCAGAGGACGGACCTGCCATCCATCACTAAACGCCAGGAAACGCAGCAGCTCTTTCTCTCCTGGTTTTAACCTCTACTGTCAGTTTTGGACTTTCAAAATGCGTGGTATTAATGTTTAATCCATAAATTAGCAAGTTTGAGAAATCCTTATATATAAAACAACATGCTTCAAATAAGTCTCAAATAAGCCCCGCCCACTAACAAGTGTTCACCTAATGTTCATTTTACATTCCTTATTTTTCCTCCTGTTATTTTTCCTTCCTTTCACCCTCTTTTTGATTATTATCATTATTTTGCTTCATCCGTTTATTTCTCACTTTTCTGTTTGATATGTTGCACAGGTGGGAGGAGCTTAGAGGAGGAAAGAATGAATGAATGAATGAATGAATGAATGAAAGAGATACATTTTAATATTTTAGTGTAAATTGTAAAATGAACTCCACATTTATTTCCTGTTTACTTCACTGCTGTGATCTTGCTGTGTTCTCGTGCTGAGTGTAATAATATCTCACGTTAAGCTCTCTGAGACCGTAATTATCGGCACCCTCACCTCCTGTCCTTCATCACATACTGTACGTCCTTTAAGCTTCTCCGTCTCCTGGCGCTCGTCCTTCAGTCAAGGTGTAAAAACACTCTCCGACTCCGTGGGGATGAACACCGTGGCGTGTTCAGACTTCTGTTAATTTACCTCCGAGTGACCTGATTTCAAAACCGCACGCTTCGTCGAAGAGAGAAAAAAAATAAATCATTTTTATTACACAGATGTCCTGTTGGTGAAATTTAAAAGTGACATTGGGATCTGTCCCAGTTCCTTTATTTCTTATTTACACCCACACCTGTGCACGCACACCTGCCAGAAGTGTGTGTGTGTGTGTGTGTGTTACTACATACTGTCGCTGCCAAGAGGACGGAAAATAATCTAATCATTGTGAAGGTGTTTTATAAAGATGCAGTGGGTGAAGCTTAGGTAATTACATCATATTTGGGAAGGGGCTAAAGTGTAAAACGTGTCAGCTGATGTCACTGCCCGCCCCTGCCACACCCACCACACACACAACCTTTACAAAAACATGCTCCTACTTGAAGGGTTTTGATTCTGAGTGACCTAGCAAGAGAACATAAACTTTCAGAGCTAAAGCTAGCACAGCAAGTCAAAGATAACCTAGCTAAGAAAAACCCGACAAACAACTGGCAAAGCTAGTGAAAGGTAACGTAGCAGTTCAAAGCTAACCTGGTGAAGAAAAGCTAACCTAACAGGCAAAGGTTCAATTAATTCTGAAGGCAAACATAGCAAGTGAAAGATAACCTGGCAAAAAAAAAAAAAAAACCCCTAGCCTAGTGTTTTAAAACTTAGAAAATGAAAGCAAAGTTAGCCAGTGAAAACAACAGCTAAGCTAGCAACTGAAGACTGAACTAGCGAGTGAAAACTAATCTAGTGAACAAACACTGACTTCGAGCGTGAAAGCGAACAAATTGTAAAAGCCACAGAGAGTTGTCAATAAATTTCAGGGTTGATTTTCAGCATCAATCTCACGCTCTCGTGCTCACAAAAGAAATCTCAAGCTAAATCTAATCCCATTATAACATTTTAATCCGTTGATCACTAGACTCTAAACCAGAGAATATAATTAGTCGCTGGAAAACTTTGCGTCCTTTACAGCAGCTGCGAGAAATTCAGACCCAGTTGGACTGAAGTGAGTGAATGGAGTGTCGAAAAAACGTGACAATAAGATACAGTAAGCAAATCTAATGAATGTAATTGTGTGCAGTAACAGTTCAGACATTCAGCTGTGTTTCTATCTGGTGTCTGATAAAGATGTTATAGTTATTTATTTATTTGGACAGCAAAGTGACTTGCCTGCTTTTTTCTTTTAAAGAACTGTGTGTTAACATTGACACACCAAACCAAGGAGACGAGCACGAAGTTATCAGAATCAAACTGAGTTCCAGGGGTTTCATGTATAAAACTTTGTGTAGAACTCATACTAAAAGTGTACGTACGCTCAAAAGACGAAAATGACGTAAACACAAAAAAAATACTGATTTATAAAAACACGCACACGCACACTTTCAAGCTAAATAAGCTTTATAAATCGCATTCTACCTGGGATTGTGCACACGTTGATTTTCCCCACATTACGCTCTCGACACGCCCTCGACACGCCCCCGTTCTACCATACATGGTCAATGCAAATCACCTCATGAATATTTAAGCCTCCGACGTAAACCTGAAAAACTCATGGCATCAGGAGCATAAAAATGACATTTAAGAAGAGAGATTTTTCTGAAACCGAGATAAATGTGCTTGTGGATGAAGTGGAAAGCAGAAAAAAAAAAATATTTTGTTTGTTGGTCACAGTATGCAGCGATAAACAAAAAGAAAGAAAGGCAGTGATTGGCAACAGGTAATGAATGCTGTGAATGAAGTGAGTGCTGCAAACAGGACGGTGACCGAAATAAATTAAAAAAGTGGTCAGATTTGAAAGTGATTATAAAAAAAGAATCGCAGCGCATCGAAAGAGCGTGTTTGAGGGAACATCGGAGCTGACACCTTTGGAAACCCGGATGACTTCAATACTGGGGGAAAGTGTGTGTGAGGTGATGTCTGAGAAAGAGAGAGAGAGAGAGACACACACACATGGTCGAGACGACAAGCGGCTTTTATTTGCATTTCTCAGAGAAAAAAGTTAGACTTATGACAAAGCACAAGGTAATGGTTAATTGTTAATTATAACATATACCTGCCGGCTAATTCCCGCTGGTAACAGGCAGTTGTAAGGAACCCCAGGGTCGTCAGGACCTGTATTTGTACCGGGATTGCGTGGTTCCATGTTGTCATGACCCCCCCAATAATCAGATCCAGCCAATATTATAACCCCACAGTATGATCACATCATTTAATAAAAACCACTTAATAAAATTATGAATTATCGTGCATAAATAGCTTGTTGATTTACTTTAATCATTTCAATTATTGCCAGCAAAATAGTTGAATGTTTAATGATCTGGTAATGTTACCGCCCCCCCCCCCACTCCCCAATTCGCTGAATACTGGGTATTACCCAACCCGCTTTCTCTACGACTGCGCTGTTTGTTTGTGCAGTCGCTGGTGCTAACTGAACTGTAGAGACATGAAAAGAGGCGGACAGACGACACTTTTTAATTGTCGGTCGAGACCAACCGCTTACAAAAAGAAAAAAAGCCCTGACCAAAAGGAGATAAATACCCATATTGTTAAGTTAGCTGGTGATTTGTTGACTGGAGTTGGTTAGTTAGTAGTTGTTTGATTGCCAGCGTAGACAGCCACGTGTGAGGAAAAGCCAGAGGCTGCGAGTGATGTAGCTTACTGTCCCACGGAATTTCTGACGATTCCCGACCGCTCTCCCTGTCATATATGAAAATATATTTTTAAAGTAAAAAAAGATCCATGTTCTGTTATTGTAAGTTAGTGGCGCACACTGGTTCTTTCACATTGGAAAGAGACCAGCTTGACGTCCTTATTCGTGTAGCGGATAGTGCTGGATATGAATGTTTTGTGGTAATCTTGTTTATTTCCGCTGACACGGACGCCTACACCTCCGGAGCTTTTTTCTCAACGTGCCTTGATGCAGATGTTGGATGAGGCAGAAAGTCTTTAACATTAAACTTGCCGTATTTAACACCATGCTGAAATACGACAGTAAAGCCATCCCTGGCTGTTAAATGACAATATCTTTACAGCACACTTCGCCACATTTTTTAGTAGATTATTGTGATCTTGTAACATTAAAATACAATGTGTTTCATTTTTTGTGTGTGTTTTTTTTTTAAATCTAAATGTTCAACATGTTTTCTTTGAATAAATAAAATTTCACAAGCAACACACTGGCCTAGTTTTAATACATAGCATAAAAGTAAAAAAGAATATATGGAGTGTTATCTTCATTTTAGATGAAGGGGTTTACTGGTGAGGCAGATGGGTGGAGGGGGGTTGGCAGTGTGCTGTGCTGTGTGTATGTGGGGAGTGGGGTAACTGTGGGGGGCTTGCTGGTGATGGCAGTGGTGTGGGGAGGGGTCATTGTGCTGCATGTAGAGGTGAGGTGAGAGAAGGCAGGGCAAACAAGGTCTTTGTTTGATGGAATAGAGGAATTATATGTATATGTTAAGTATAACAATGTAAAAAGAATGTAGTCTAAATATTAGAGTATTACAGTAACATTCTGTGGGAAACACTGAAACAACATAAAAAATATATATGCTAGTAAGAGGGCAAAAGCTGTTTCAAATGCTTTCCAACTTACCACCTCTCTCAAACCATTTAAACATTAACTGAGCTTTTTTATATCAGGTTCAAGAGGTTTGCAGAGCAGGTGACCAAAATGTCAGTGGTCCTCTGGCGTTTAAAACAAAACTATTTATTTATTTATTTAGACAGAGATCTTGACCCCCAATGTTCAGCACAAAGTTATGCCCTTGGACCCAGTTCAGCACATCGCTCCAAAAGCACACATCCAGGTAATCTACTGTACATCGGATATGAGCCAGTCATCATCATGGCCCACAAAATCTCCATGGTCCCCAAACTCTTGTTCTTTTCTAACTCTGCCATTGGTATAATCTTCTAACAATGCCAGCGCATCCGTTATGTTACGTTATGCGTGAATGTGATGGCGGTATTTGTGTGTTTTCAGCAATCAGACTGATTATTTCACACCGTGTCCAAATGATCCTGATAATCACGACCACCTCTTATTCAT
>JAOVYU010000026.1:8409663-8421209 GCA_025674565.1 Synodontis membranacea
CTCCTAACTCCTAACTCCTATCCCTTAGTTCCTAACTCCTAACCCCTAGCCCTTAGCTCCTAACCACTAGCTCTTAGCTCCTAACTCCTAACTCCTATCCCTTAGTTCCTAACTCCTAACCCCTAGCCCTTAGCTCCTAACCACTAGCTCTTAGTTCTTAACTCCTAACCCCTAGCCCTTAGCTCCTAACTCCTAACCCCTAACCCTTCGCTCCTAACTCCTAACGCCTAGCCCATCGTTCCTAACTCCTAACCCCTAGCCCTTAGCTCCTAACTCCTAACCCCTAGCCCTTAGCTCCTAACTCCTAACCCCTAGCCCTTAGCTCCTAACTCCTAACCCCTAACCCTTCGCTCCTAACTCCTAACCCCTAGCCCTTCGCTCCTAACTCCTATTCTTAACCCCAGCTTCTAACGCCTAACCCCAATCCCTGACCAAAACCCCTAACTCTGACTTCCATCCTCCATCCACTAGCCCTAACCTTCTAACTCCTAACTCCTAACCTCACTGCCTGTTCCCTAATCCCTAAGAATTATTTTTGCCCCACTGTCCAAAAAAAAAAAAAAAAAGAAAAAAAGAAAAAAAAAAACACTGAGAAGGTCAAACCAAACTGTCACATATTCATCTCTCATTCGTTCCAAATCTTTATGTGTCAAAAGTGTCAGAAAAGCTTTAAGTGAGTCAGGGAATTAGAGCACGCGCCTTTAAGAGTTTATGGAATTAATCTGAGTTTATGGTTTATGGTGCGACGCGAACATCAAAGGGTCCAGCAGCTCCAAAACTCAGGAAAGTTCCCAAACGCATCAAGTGCGCCAAGCTGTTCTACAACACTGATCTCTCTCTCTCTCTCTCTCTCTCTCTCTCTCACACACACACACACACACACTGTAGGCTTTATACTGTAGATTGTGTAGAGGACTAAACGCTAACAAATCTAGGGCACGAGTGGCCAAAACGAGGGCTCCAGATTAAAGAGATCAGTCTTTTATATACTGTAGTGAAAATTATAAATAAACTGAGAGAGAGAGAGAGAGAGAGAGAGAGAGAGAGAGAGAGAGAGAGGTTACATCAGTCACTGAGCTGCAGTCTCCTGGAATAAAAAATATATCCCTGGCATGAAGTCACAGCTTATTTCACATCCGGTTTTGCCCAGACACACACACACACACACACACTCGCGGGCGCACGCACGCGCGCTCACACACTCACGCTCACACACACACACACACACACGCGCGCGCGCTCACACACTCACGCTCACACTCACACACACGCGCGCGCAGCAGCAGCAGCAGCATCAGTATCCGCGCTGTCCCGGTGGAGTGGAGCATCACTGAGCATCACTGGGCAGCTTTACCCCGCAGATACACCGCGATCCTGCGGGACGAAGAGAGAGAGAGAGAGAGAGAGAGAGAGAGAGAGAGAGAGTGTGTTCCATCGCCGCGCAGACCTTCACCACCGTCATCTCTCTCATCAGCATCCTCCTCACCCTCCTCATCATCATCATCATCAGCAGCAGCAGCAAGAGCAACAGCAGAAGCGGCTCCTTCTCCTCCTTCTTCTCCTGGTGTCTCGATGTAAAACACTGCAGCTGAGATTTTTCGGGAGATTTTTTTTCCGTCACTGCAGAAGAGAACTGGTTTCAGCTGCGTGCTGTAAGTGCACTGGGGCATTTATTTTACACGGGGTCTTTTGGGGTTTGTTTGGAGAAAGAAGGGAGGAAGGAGGGTTAGAGAGGGGTGGATGGGTTAGTGGTGGTGGTGGTGGTGGGGTTCAAGTCAAAATAATGAAGCATTTAAGATTCAACTGACATCCAAAAAAAAAAAAAAAAAAAAAAAAAAAAAAAAAAAAAACCCGCACCAGGTTTATACAGCAGTGAAGGAAAATGAAGTGAATAGCGGGGTTTCTGTGTGTGTGTGTGTGTGAGCTGCGATGGCATGCACATGCATGTTCTACCAGCACGAGCTCCTTCAACTGTGAGAGTCTGACTGCACGCGCAGGTGCTTTTAATTGCGCGTCGTCGCGTGCCAACTTAATCCGTAAAATGCGCGCAGAACAAAAATTCCTCTTTTCTTTTCTTTTCTTTTCTTTTCTTTTCTAAAAATCTAATCATCTTAATGTTCACTCGTGCATGATGATCAGGAAACAGAAATGCTGAATGTAGAATATCTGGGGATTTTCAGGATTTTGTAGATTTAATCCTGCATTTGACCAAATTCTCCAAATCCGCGCGCGCTAGTGGAGGAATGAAAGGGAGGATCTGACATTTCGGCTCGTGCATACTATCCGAATTTAGTATACATGTTGTGTTCTCAAGTCTCTCTCTCTCTCTTTGTGTGTGTGTGTGTGTGTGTGTGTGCATTGACTCAGTCATCATTTTGGCACTGCAGTCACTCCCCTGTGGCATGCCTTCTTCTTTGATCGGGGATGTGGAGAGAACCGAGACGCTCTGATGCTTTCATAACGCTTTTATTGGTCATCTTTTTAATCCTCAAACGAGTGGAAAAAAACGTGTGTGTGTGTGTGTGTATGTGTTGAAGGCGTGCATGCAAATGGTGGTCTCATTGCATGAATGTGCAGCTTGTCCTTGCTATATATAGCATTTATCTAGTGTTTCTGTTAGACCTAAATAAAACTGAAAATAAAAAAAAACAAAATTGTTTGTTGGAAAGTGTTTTTCAGGTAGCTGTGCTACATATAACAAGGATTATTATTATTATTATTATTATTATTATTATTATTATTATTATTATTATTATGGAGCTTGACATCATAGATATAAAGTATATGTATGATATTAAACACTCTCCAGATATTAACTTGCTTTACTCATTAATGGCACATGGTCTAGATTTCTGAGTCAAGTTCTAAGGGTCAGAAATGTATAAGTTTATTATATCAGAAACTGCACAGAGAACTGTTATTGATCTATTAATCACTCTATAACTTTCCAACTTTCTCAGCTGACACCTTTTACTGTGTATATTTTACCTGGAAAGGTGCATGAAGGAAACCTTTACATTATTACTCTAAAAGCTAATTAAAGGTACAGGAGAGGTCAGTGAGGTTCAGTTATGTGTCCTGAGTCATTTTATGGTGCAATACATTTACAAACACAAAAGTACAAAACTCACAACACTAGTAAAGGTGCAGATTAATCTTTTTTTCTTTTTGTTTTTTTTTTCGGAGAGTGAAATTTAGGAGCTATTTTAATGAACATTTTAAGACACTGATTAAAAAAATAAATAAATGGCCATCGTGACACACAGAGGGTTTTACCTGGACATCAGGGTGCGTTCAGTGGGAACACTGGACCTGCTGGTCACACAGGCCTTTAACTCCAGCTGAAATATGAATATGATTATTTCATTATTTCTGCACTGATGCTTTTGAACACTTCTGGAGAAATGCTGAACATTTAACTTTTGTGGAGCAAGGGCGTAACACAACACTTCTCTCTGTTTCTGTTTCTGTATTCATATTTAAACCCGAAGTGGGTGTGGCCTAAACTGGCAGGTTTTTCTTTCGTTTTTTTCTTTTTCTTTTTATGAAATATAAACTCTATCATTAAATGCCCAGAATTCTGATTCACAGTTCCTCAGCCTCAGCCACATCACTTCATTTCATTGCTTAACTAGCAGATGTTATTTTTGTTTGTATCTACCTGTGATAATTTCTAACAAATTTAGATAATTCTAATTTAAGCCAGCATGACCCTGACCAGGCAGTTACTAAGGATGAATAAATGAACATGTTCGCGGTCTTCACTTATCCTGTGAGCTTCATATCTGACTGCTGGCTAGCAAACAGTTCCTGGATCTCAGTCCTGATTATCTTTATTGTGTTTCTTTGCAGTACATTAGTGAATGCATTAGCATTAGCACCATTGTCCTGAATATACTAATGCGTTCACACAAGTAATGCACAGAGACACACACGTTGATGCTGATGTTGATCTTCTGCTAGTTCAGGTTTAGCATTGCGTTATTTAGGTTTTTGAGATCGATGGATTCAGCTGTTACATGATATCAGGGATTTCATTAAGACCTGAAATGGAACAAAAGGCATTTTTATTCGAATTGTTCTTTACTTAATAAGCCCGATGCAGTTAGTTACTCCTAACCCCTTTGTTCCTGGTGTTTTTCTTTCTTTCTTTTTTTCCAAAAATCTTCTCAATCGTTAGATTATTCCTTTTTTTCATACTTCTCCTAAATTCCGTAATTATTAATATATTTTGTAGTTCTCTATTCAAAGGAGGCCTGCGTTTCTAGTTTATCTCCTTGCCCCTAAGTACATCCTCTAGTTCCTTCGTCCTTTTACAAAGTGCCCCATTTCCTAATTCACTCATCTTGTCAACTGTCAGATTGTTTTTTATTTATTTTATTCCCCTTGCTCATTTGTATTTCTCATAAATCCTTCATTTTTCTTCTAGGTCGCCCAGTTTCTGGTATATACTATAGTTCCTTAAAATTAAAATAGTTCCCAAATTCCTTAGTCCCCTCGTTTCTGATAAATCATATAGCTCTTTAACTAGGAAACCCAGTTCCCTTTTCCTCTTCTAAGAATGATATTTACTTCGAGTTTCTAGCATTTATTGGTCCCATAGTTCCTGTTATATTCGATAGTTTCTTGAAGTTTGTAAATAAAATTCCCTTGTTCCCTAAAATTTCTCCAAAAACCCTAGTTCCTTAGTTTTTATAGTATTTTACTAACATGTCAAGTAGGGAACCCAGGTCCCTATTATTTCTTTCTAAGAATAACAGTTCCTTAGAAATGTTGCAGTATTCCTCGATCCCTAGTCCCTGGTTTACCCAATAGTTCCTTACAATGTTCCTACAGTATGTTCTACTTTATTTCTGCAATATACCCCAGGTCCTTAATATTAGTTCTTTAGTATTTTTCATAAGAACCCTAGTTTAGTATTCCTCCTATTCCCTTAGTAGTTCTAGTATTTCTAGTTCCCACAGTTCCTGGTATATTTTTTATAGTCCTATAGGTTTTCTAGATTCTACTTTGTCCTTTAGTTCCTTATTATTTCCCCTAAGCTCTCATATTCTCTCTACGTCCCCTGTTTATCAAGTTTCCAACTCGTCCACTAGTTCCTTCATATTCTTCCTGAATCCCAGACTTTTTGTTTAATTCTCTAGATCCCTATTAGTTCCTTATCCATAGTTTTGTCCATAGCCATACAGATACAAATCAGATTTGTATATAATGTGCGCTGTGTTTCCTCTCTGCAGTGAAGACTCGTTCTTCAGGAATGATGTGGGCTCGACTGGGAGCGGCGTGGATCTGGGCCTGGTTACTGGCAGTCAACGTTCTGGGAAAAAGGTACAGTACGTCCTTATGTGATACGACACCGACGATGATCAATACACACAGCTTCCAATGGGGAGTATAATTCATAATCTGCTTAAGGCTACTGGTTTGAGCTTGCTCTGTATTTTGCACCATTGTAGAGCGATGACAGCGAGGTACTTAATGCTTCCTGTTGAACCAGGATGAAGGAATAGTTTGGTTGATTTTTGTTTTTAAAGTGAAAAGGAAGTGCAGCTTGTAGAAGGTCTACCTAGTAAAGAAACATCTGAAAGTTGGAAATTGGAAGACATGCTGCTGGAGTGATGGTGCAATCTGATCAATATTAATCTCCGTGATGGGGGCTGATGGGTAAACAGTGTACATGATTGAATTTGGGTTACGAAGGCAGTGGGAAATTATGGCGTAATAATGCAGGAGCTCAAATAGAAAGTGTGTGACGTCCTGGTTTAGACTAGAAAACTCTCATGGAAAAAAAGACATGAAAAAAACATGAAATAAATGCTGATTATGTATTTATAAATGCTGAACTGATCATCTAAAGAAGCTGCTGTGCTGATGGTGAAGTGTTTATTAACAAACAAAAGCTGGTTGGTCTGAAATCTGCTGTAATATTCATCAACTGTTCAACAATAAGAAAAAAAAAGTTTTGGTGATGTTCACTGTTAATTAGACTTTATTGATTTATTCTCAGCTGGAGCTCAGCTCTTACACTCGCTCAAACGCCTCTTTACATGATGTCTTATTAGAAAAAAAAGATGTATAAATATTTTATACAACCATCAAAAACCAATCACACTTTAGGATTTTTGCATTTTATATTTGTTTTTCTGTGGAACATGACCGAATATTTCACCAGGTCTGAGGGTCCGAGAGCGAAACTGACCTCCGCTGACCTGTCAATCAGAGTGATGCCAAACCGTCCGCTTTCCGCCAGCTCTTTCAGTCCTAATCGTCCCAGTGGCTTTTGCTGAATTATGTTTTTAATAAGCTGTAAAAAGTCCCTTGAGCCATTTTAAGAGAATGGTAGTGTTGATTTTAATTTAGTAAAGTGTTGATCATTAATATAAATGTTTGGCTCTGATGTTTACCTTCATTGCTGTTGTAGATAACAGTTCCTTTGCCTCAGTGGCTTTGCTTGAATAGAACATCCGCCCATCTGATACTGTAGTGGTACATTCCATTTGGAAATAATAACAGAAATGAGAAATTATGTAACTCGGTTTTAAATCAGTAAAGGTTTTTCGTTTTTGCTTGAAGATTTTTCTCTCTGAGAAGTTTGTCACGTGACATTTTTTACATGTAACCTGCAAGAGAAAGAGCAGAAGAGCCGCTACACGTGCTTCTTTCATCGATCATATATCAGATAAAAGTGAGTAACACTACAGTAGGTTGTCCTCCATAACAGAGTCAGCTACGTCATCTCGTCTTTACACGGCCGGGGTTTAATGATCAGAGATCGAATGTTGTTGTTATACTTTAATCATGAAATGAAAGGTCATCAGTGAATACTTCATCAAAATGTTCTTTGACAAAATGAACACTTCTGCTTGGCTAATCGTACCCTGAGTATGATGCTCTACAGTATATCCTGAATTTTAGGTGTGTATTTTGATAGCTGTTTTGACCCGGAAGAAAGAATAATGTGTTCAGGAAATGTTCGTGTCCAGGTGGATAAATAAGCAAATAAATAAAGTAAATTGAGTATTGAGCCCATTGTCATCATTGTTCATGCGTCCAGTCACTGCTGTTTCTAGCAGATTGTCTTCCCTTTTTCTCAAGTTGTGATGTTAGTAAAACACGTAGATGATCACGGCTGAGCATTTCTCTACACTGGTTTGAGGTTTGAGATGAAACTCTACGTGCTTCCATCATCATCAGCTATCACACCTCTATACGGCGCTAATGATGACATCTTTCTGACGTCTTTTTTGCTATATTCATCCGGCGATTTCCCCTTGCTACTGAGCTTTTCACGTGTGTGTGTGTGAGTGTGTGTGTGTGCGTGCTTATATTTAGAGATATCAGGATATGACTTCTTTTTTTATACAGTATATATTGATACAGAGACCATGAGTTTGAGCCGATGCCTCTACCTGAACTCCTGAGCCTTGGTTTGAATTTTTTTTTTAAATACAGGAAAGTTTTCAAAGCTGAAAACACAACTTACACATAACCACAGCTTTCACACAGATATCATTTACATAGCAAATATCATACAAACGCTAATCAACCACAAGTATGTGCACCCCTGACCATCACACACGTGTTCTTGTTGAGCGTCCCAGTTCCTGATCTATTCTCTGTGCTGTTCTAATGAGCTCCTCTCTTCTCTTCTGGAAGGTTCTCCTCTAGATGTTGGAGCGTCTGTGTGGATTTGTGTTCATTCAGCTACAGGAGCATTAGTGAGGTCAGGCTCTGATGTTGGGATGTTCATCAGACTTTGTGGTAACCGTTTGGAGAAGAACCGCATATGGGTGTGATGGTCCGGGGTGCACATACTTTTGGTCATATAATTAAAAATAAAATACAATTATATTAAAAATCAGTCCTAAAAAAATATGATTTATTCTTAATTTATATGTGAACAATTACAGGCCAAAATACATATTTTCCAAATTTAATTCCATGTCACAGGATCAGATTCTTTTTCTCTCTGAAGTCCGAGCTAGCATTTTTTTGCTGATGTTGGTCCAACACTGAACGTGGCTGTCATTTAATATTGCATCAATTAATGCTCATAATATTCTATCTGTATTTGTGTTTGTTTAGAAGATTATCTTTTCATCCTGAATATTTTCTTGGGTTAGTGGATAGATCAGCCGGTCACGTGCGTGTCCTTCAGGATTAGTCGTTAGCTGTTGTGCTGCAACTACGTTTGTGGGAAATGAAGTAAAACGTTTTGTCTTGGCATTAGTCCAGGCATTTGGGGCTGAAATCTATTCAAATCAGGTTTCTGTTCTGGTAAAAGCTTTATTTGTCGCAGTGAAACTGCACCTGAATCATGGCTGAGACATTTGAGTCCCACAGGCGCCTGATTAAATTAGCATTGTGGGTCATGAAGACGGCAGAGAAACGACCCCCTGCTGTGATAATGCAGGTCCTCCAGCGAAATGGGCGAGACTCGGATCACATCGCTGCTGATACGCACTTCCTGTTAAAACACTTGAAATATGACGTTTCTTCACTGCTTGTAACCAGAAACTAAACAACGCTTGTAAACAGGAAGTAGTTTCTGGAATGTGTTAATGTAAAGAGAGTGAGCTTTTATCAGACATGTATTAGATATTAGATCTGATCCATTGCTCAGTCAAAGGTTTCAGCTGGACTCTCTTCAGACTGAACCGTATCTATTTAACCCAGTTTTTATTGGTCACAGATTCACGACTCGGAACTCCTGGGTGTAGGACAGACATTTACATTCCAGAAGAGCTCCTGTAACGGCCTAACGAGGTTATGACATCATTATAACAAGGTTATGGCACTACAAGTGCGTGGGTTTAAGCTCCTGCCACCGAGGACAAAAAACTTGTTTATTCACTGTGAAATGGTACCGGGAGCTCAGTGGTTAAGACATTGAACTATTGATCAGAAGGTCATGAGTTCAAATCCCAGCACCACCATGACTGCCACTCGGCCCTCGAGCAAAGCGGTTGTGTAAATGTGATATATGTACAGTAAGTCGCTCTGGATAAGGGCGTCTGTCAAATTATGTAAATGTAGATATGAGATATACATGGGAATACACTGTACGAGTCTGATTTGGGGGCGGGGTTACATACAGTATGACCTCAGTTTGTGATGTCACTAAAACAGACATACCACCAGGCGTCCAGTGGTACGTCTCATTACCACTAACGTTAGCGTAATGAGTACATTTTACATTAAAAACTGTTAAATAAATCAGGGGAATGATGTCATGATTCTGAGACAGGAATCCTAGTCATGCGGCTAATGTGAGCTGGTTTACTAGCTGTTCGCTATCAGATTATAGTTAAATTAGTTACTGGTATTGATCGTTCTAATAGATTATCAGACATTAGATGGTGATTTTGACTTTGATCCTGGCACTGAATCGAATTCTGACTCTGACTCTGACATTGAACCTGATTCTGATCCTCAAACCGATCCTGAAATTATTCTGGCTTTGACACTGAATCCAGACACCGATTCTGATCATGATACAGATTCTCATCCTCATGCTGAATCTGATCCTCATCCTTACACTGAATCTGATTCTGATTCTTATACTCAAACTGATTCTGACTCTGATTCTCATTCTGATTCACAGACATCAGCAGAACGCTGCAGAAGTGCCGCTCTAATAACATAAATGATTACGATCTCATTATAACGAGGTTGTGTTTGTAACAGCAGGCTGTTCTGCGCTGATGGAGTCTGTGTGTGTGTGTGTGTGTGTGTGTGTGTGTGTGTGCTGCACTGTTGCGGTACTGATGACCTGTAGATGGGGTTGCTGCACAATCTTTTTATAGCAAGACATGGCTGCAGCTCTCAGACACGTGCACTGGCACACTCACTTATCCCTCCATCCCTCCATCCCTCCATCCCTCACTCCTCTGAAGTGTGTTGTGCAGCGGGTGTGGGTTTAATTATTCCTGCGCAGGGGATTTGCTTGGAGGTGGTGCAGCCTGTGCAGGGTGGA
Source organism: Synodontis membranacea (assembly GCA_025674565.1). Taxonomy (NCBI): domain Eukaryota; kingdom Metazoa; phylum Chordata; class Actinopteri; order Siluriformes; family Mochokidae; genus Synodontis; species Synodontis membranacea. The sequence goes on from JAOVYU010000026.1 coordinate 8,419,640, forward strand.
GGAGTCAGCTGAGGAATTCTCATAATATTAGCATTATGCTAATGTTGGCCAGGATGAGGTTCTGCTTCTCATCCTGCAGCTTCATGTGACTCCTTTTCACATTGCTGCTGGGGAATGTGTGTGTGTGTGTGTGTGTGTGTGTGTGTGTACATTCTGTTCATGTATTTTCTCCTGAAGGGTTTCGTGTCACTCTGCTCAGCATTGTTGCTTTTATGTTTTGGTTTTATGACGCATTGCCTTCCAGCTGACCATGAAAAATACCCGCTTCTGATTGGCTGGCAGGTATTCATTACCATAAACCAAATGCTTATTAATTACGACAATGTTCACAAACAATGTTATCTAAGTTAGCTAGTGTCAGTGATATTACACTATTAAAGACCGGAAGGTTGGTATTCATGTATATATTCGTAGATCATAGCATTGCTCGTGCTTGTGGGAATTGTTTCTTTAAAATGAGTCTTATTCCAAATATGATTCAGACACTGATTCTAATCCTACTATAATTTTGAGTAACTCTCACAGTTCTCATGCTGAGTCAGAATGAGATATTAGGTCAGATATTTTTCTGACTTTCTCATATCAGCTATAAGAGCCAGATTTGATTCAAAGTGCGATTTGTCTGACTTTGACTCTGATTCTGACTCACACTTCACCTTAGACTGACACTGAATCTGATTCACCTATGCCAATATTTATGTTGTGCATTGTCTATCTTCTAATAATGTTATACGTCTGATTATGTTAAAGTGTATGATTTACAGATAGTGTATTATAAATAGTGACAAAATCAGATATGTAACCATAGCAACAAATGTATAATAATCTCATAACTGAACTGACCGTAGAAAATGAGGTTTCTGTTTTATCTGATTTATTGTTGCTGTTTCTGTACATTCTGATTATGATTGATGATGTCATTGTAACTGTGATTGATTGATTAAAAAAAGGCCAACCAATGGGAAGAGACAGTGGGTGGGGCTTAATACACCTTCATTAGAAATGAACCTGCTTGCAAGGAATTGCCTTTATTTAACATGTTTAACACCTAAAGTGTGAAAATTCCTCAAATTATTGTCAGATCATTTGCTCTTAACGTGTTTCTGCTAATATTTTCAATGTATGATATATATATATACAGTATATATACAGTATGTAATAGTAAGTGAGTGAAAAAAAGCTGGTGATTTTATTTTCATATGAAAGTCTCTCTTCTGATTGTTTAGAAACACAGTGACATTCAGGAAGCACAGAACTGTAAAGCGCCTCTTATTTCTCTGTCACAACTCATCAGTTTGTTTGGACTGTTTCTGAAACCTGATTATAATAATGACACAATTTTAGAGGTTTGTGTGTGTGTGTGTGTGTGTGTGTGTGTGTGTGTGTGTGTGTGTGTGTATACGTTCATGTTCATGTATTCAGTGTGTCAGGTTCACATTTCATGCTGTATGATTCACTTCTTCACAGTCAGTCTGTCTCTCATCCCTTCATGATCTCTCTCTCTCTCTCTCTCTCTCTCTCTCTCACTCCTCCCTGATTTGCAGGCTCCCACTTGATGCTCTGTAATCAC
>JAOVYU010000026.1:8668957-8680019 GCA_025674565.1 Synodontis membranacea
GTGCTCTGTGGCCCATGTGGAGGAGTAATAGCACATATTTCCAGCCCACACACACACACACACACACACACACACACCGCTCATCTAATTACACTACATTTCCCCGTTAGCGCCAGCATTCGCATCACCTCCATATAATGGGACCGAGTGATGGAGCGAGCGCAGCGTAGGTTTGAGTTAATGCTCTGATGGAAATGAGTGAGGTCAGGAGCTCTCAGAGCCACAGGAGATTACAATACATGAATAAAAAAGTTCAGTCTGAAACCCGGTGACGTTCATATAGCTCCCAGACTAACACACACACACACACACACACACACACACACATTGGTTAGGAACTTAATAAAAATCTGTAGGATTGAATCTCATTATCAACCAGCATGAGCCTTGCACGGTAAAGAAAAAAACATTAATCTGAATTGTGTGCCTTCTGTTCTGACCTGAACCAGCACGCTAGTCATAAACGCCCACCGAGAGGCAAAACAGAGAGCCAAGAAAGAGTCTGAGAACCTTTTTGGAGAATGGATGACCTTCAGCATCTGAAATCTATGATTCTGGAACTGAGACAGTGCAGGATGGAAGCTCATGTCCTTCAACACATCCATTATTATAGTCAGAGTTAATTCTCATGCTAATCTTTTCTTGGAGCTCGAGATCAGACAGTGACGAACACCCCACAGCACTGGATGTGTTTTCACACAGTGCCAGTCACAACACAATTCCTAATTCCAAGGATTTTATGGAGTGCTGTAAAGGAGGATCTCCACTGGCATCACCACATGCCTGCTGCTGAGGTCTGGGCTATTCAGCTAAAATTTCATAAAGTTCCTCACTTCTAGAGCTTTGTGACTAACATGACATGACATGGCTTGTTTATGGTTAAAAATAAGACAGTGTTTATGTATTGTTTACTTCTCTGTCCAGTCATCTTTAAACATGGTCTTTAAACATTCACATCATCGACATGTCAAGGGATTGAATGCAAAAATTCAACACTAAAACTCACAAACACAGTGTTTTATCAACTGAGGAGAGACAACACTGGCCTTAAATAAGGTAACTAATTAGGAGAACACAAAACAGGTGTACACAATCAAGGAAAGATGCGGGGCAGACAACAAAAGAAAAAAAATTTAAAAAAAAGAAAAAGAAATAATAATAATCATTACAAAAAAATTAAAAAAATCTATAAAGTTATTTCACTATTGTACACATTGTAGCGCTAGTCTCACAAAAAAACACAAAAGGGATCTGCTACAGAAGCTGTGCTGATTCATGTTAGAAACACACTGAACAGCTCTGATGTAGTCTTGTATGGTCCAGTAAAATACGTAGCTGGAGGCTCCTGAGTGGAGCAGCAAGAAACAGCAGGAAAGAGTTATCATGAGATCAAGAGTCGGAATCCCAACAACACTGCAGTGTTGTCCCAAATCGGGCATGCTGTCTGGGTGGGAGGGGCATACTCTATCTCTTCCTGTCAATCACAGCAACACTGACCAATCACAGCATCTGTGAGCTCATGTATTTTGAAAAGGGCAAACTGTGCCAAGTAGGTTTAACCGCAAACACACAGTACTTACACGACACATCTACTACATGACACACCCACTTTGTAGAACTGCCATCTTAGTGTTTGGATTAGTGTCAGGGTAAGTTTAGGCTGTGGGTTAGAAACCCAGTACTTCCGGGTGTAAACATACATTGTCTCGGGGGTGTGTCGTATTGTAAAGGGGTGTGACTTATTGGCCTCAAGACAGCAGAGAAACCCTTCCTGATTCTGTTCTTTTCCAGGTGGGTTTGAAACATAAGCTTCAGGTCTTGGAGGAAGAAAGTCTTCACCCTCAACAGTGGGGAACCGACAGGTGACTAGGTGACCAGTCCCTTGATGACTGGCAGGTCACTGTGGGTCCAGTAGATGATGAACCCTGAACAGGGTCCCTGGTGGTCTCACGAGAAGAAGCACTTCTTTAGATGTCCACTGCTTGGAGCAGACACACTGATAACGATCCCGTCAGAACATCAGAGATTGTAACACATTTTTCTGCCGATCGACTTCAGAGATTAAACACGTGCCACGCCCCCGTCAGGAATGTATGTATCAGCCGACAGTGTGCACGTTCTTTTTGCTGCTCATCACTGAGCGCACGCAACACCCCCCTCGGGAATGTATATGCCGGAAGTGAGCGCGCGCATGATGGACAGCTGGACCGCATTACAGGTGATTAGCGGAGACTATAAGAGACACTTGTACAAACGCCTCGGCGTGAAGTGATAACGTCACATTCCGCGGTCATTCTCTGTTTCGGACATTTCGGACTTCGTGTATCTTTCATGTGGGACTCTGAACTGTGCACTATAAAGACTGAGTATCATATTCGCCAATGCTCAAGTCGAACTGTTTGCATGCTGTGCGTTTTATATTTGCCGGCTTTTGTGTTCTAGTTTTCAGGCTGCTCTCAGTTTATTTTTCCCGTGTCTCAGTTTCCAGTTTCCTCCCTCTTGCCCCTCAGTATGCCTAAGTTCTATACCTGTGTTTTATTTTAATAAAGTCTCTTTGTTTCATTTTCATTTTTGCCTGTGCTTCCTGCATCTGCGTCTAGACACGCCTACTTTCCTCTCTCTCGCATACACACACACGAGGAAGGAACTTGACAATCAAAGGTTCTTTGATTTCTGGCTTCAGTGGTGTTTTGTGTTTGAAAGGAAATCTATGAACTAAATAGATTTAATTCATGACATCAAAAAATAAAAAAGGTTTGCTATAGTACAGTAGCTCTATCTTGGAAATGTGCTAGCACACTGAAGTATCTCCCAACATTAGCCATTCTGTAGCTGCCTCACCACAGATAAATCTCTCAGGAAAGGAACATTAATAATCATTTACCTTTAAACCCCAATTCTTTTTCTGTCAGCGTAGCTGATAAATGGTGCACTGTCACATTCTGAATTCTCACTCCGGGGTTCAGTTTTTCATTTCTAAATCACGTGTTATAGCAGACCCGTGTTAAACCCTGCACTATTGAATTACATTTTATTATCCGTTCTTCAGAAAAGATCCTGAAGCTGAATAATATAATGTTTATGTGCCATGATATAAGCAGTTATAAGCAAAGGAGATATATTATATGCTTATAATCTGAAATATTTCTACTTGCTCAATGTTCATGAAATAATAATCGTAATAATAATCGTAATCGTCGTTGCACATACCTGAAATAATCTCAAATAATCTCAAGAACTCAAATAATCATGAACATCATCTCAGCTGAAATTATAATAAATCAATCAGCTCCAATTATTGTGATTATTCTAAATAAACAGCGGAAAAAAGATTGTCATCATCTGAAATCATAAATAAGCATCTCAAATAATAATAATAATAATAATAATTATAATAATAATAAGCACAATAACTGCTATCAGCTAAAAAAATCTTGTTCAGTTTAGATGATGGGGATCAGCTTTGGTAATGATGATCATGTGATTATATGGTTATTTAATGATTCTGAGAGTCACATGATGTTAGATGTCAGTCTGTAATATGAAGTTGTAATATATTTAAATCTGTTCTGACGGGTTGTAATGATTATATAATACAGATGTATCAGGTTATATATCATACACATTTCTGTCATGTATTTATGTAAATGTACCTTTAGATCTCGGTGTACGACGCCCATCTGATGACAGTGAAGCACCGCCTCCAGAATCTGCTGAATACAGTGACTGCAGGCGAAGAGACACAAAACGCACACCATTAAAACTAATTGAAGTGATAAGTACAGAAATGATGGGTTTGATGACACATTTCAAACTCTCACCCACCCTATCTGTCTCTCTCCCTATCTCCCCCTCTATCTGTCTGTCTGTCTGTCTCTCTCCCTATCTCCCCCTCTATCTGTCTGTCTGTCTCTCTCTCTCTGTGTATCTCTCTTTCTCTGTCTCTCTCTCATCCTCTATCTGTAACAGTTGCAAAAACTGCCAGTGTGTGTGTGTGTGTGTGTGTGTGTGTGTTTTACCTGGCGTCTGCCTCACTGTAATATTCTCTGGCGACAATGTCCTCGAACAGCTCTCCACCCGTCACACTGCGCACACACACGCACACACACACACACACACACACACATGCACACACACCATCATCAGCAGCAGCATTATAAATGATGTAATTAATAGACATAGTTGTGTGTGTGTGTGTGTGTGTGTGTGTGTGTGTGTGTGTGTGTGTGTGTGTGTGTGTTTAGAATGTCCAGTTTCAAATCATGTCATGCTGGTTAGTGTAAGGAAAGGAAAAGGTGATGTTCCTGACTCACAGGTCGAAGATGAGGTAATGATGCGCCTCCTCTGAGATGCTGTCATGGAGCCGCACTAAACATCACAAAAGCATTTAGAGCTCATTAATGTCTGACTCAAGTTATAACACATTATAATACATCATTAGCTATCATCATAAAATATTTAAAACATTAAAAAAGTCAATGTTTTATTACATTTATTATATTTATTATATTTTCTGTGTATCTGTATACGAGCTGCAGCTTATTACATAATAAGACTGATGCTGTAATTCAATTCCTTTCCCCTTCAATATATTCCCCTTCTGAAACTCCACATGGTGGTTTAAAAAAGTACTGTGATGTGTTTGTGGGCCAAAAGCTGCTTCACTGAGAGCGCTGTGTGAGCTGGAGCGTTGTCCTGATGAAGAAGGGAACTATTTTCCCACAGCTATGGTCTCTTTCTTCTGGCCCTTTCTCGCAAAGTTCCCAGAACCTTTTTGTAATATTGTTGGTTCACTGTTACTCCATCAGGAACCCAGTTCTCCATAATTCCACCCTTAATGTCAAAGAAAACAATTAACGTGACCTTAAACTTGGGGTCATGGTTTTCTTTTTCTGGTTTTCTTCATCCAGAGACCTGCGTGTTCGACTGCCTGTTTTGTCTCAGGATCTGGACTGCTCAGTCTCACTATTTAATAGCCACACCTTGTGTATCTCATATGTAAAACCACAGAAGTTAAGGTTAGGGGCGGAGTTAAAGGTGGACTTAGTTTTAAAGCTAGGTGCAGGTTAGTACTTGTATACTTTTTTTTGTGTAAAATTGAAGAAATTCCAGCTCCTTCACCAACACGTAGGCATTTCTCAAGCTCAGGCGCTCTCGCCCTCAACAAGAACTCCAGACTTTATAAATATGCAAATGAGATATAAATATGCCCCCACACCTTCACACCCACTTATCCAATGTCCTGCATTTGCATACTGGCTCAGTTTGTTCATCAGTCTGTATATTTATCACTCTGTTTTCTTCTGTCTGTCAAATTCACTATCAATAACAATAGAATACATTATAATACATTAAATTAATACACTTTTGTACATGTATAATATTATATACAATTTACATCGAATAGAATACATAATGAGATAAACAGAAAATCAAAATTCAATAATGTGAGAACCTGTTCATGGTAGTATCACTGAATCTTTGTGTCTTTAGGAGATTTTCTCCTGAACGCTCTCTCTCTCTCTCTCTCTCTCTCTCTCTCTCTCTCTCTCTCTCTCTCACACACACACACACACACACACACACACACACACACTGGTTCCCGCCCCCAGGTGCCCTGTGTGTAGGTGTGGTGTGTGCTCATGGCAGTTTGTGTGGGAGCTGAATAGCTGCAGAAGAGGAACTGCAGAACTTCACCTGACAGTATACACACACACACACACACACACACACTTGCATAGCAAGCAGATTACATAAACCAAGGATCCAGCAGCACTTTCTGCCTTACTATCTCTGTAAAGGTGACATGATGAAAATGTGTGATTTCCTGTTCCAATGCACAACAGGAAGTGGAACATCCACCAGTAAAATACCACTTTACATCAACAATTAAATCTGTAATATCAGAGCAGACAATCTGCAATCTACAGCAGAATGATTCAGAACTCACTGCTGTTCAGAAGAGGCGTGAGAGTTACGCACATGGGGGCGGAGTTTAGTTTATCTTGAGCTTAGCTGCATCTTTCTTGCATGATTTCGGCTAGAGAGAGGAGCAGCGTTAAGTCCAGCGCCACCGTCTGACCGTTTGACGGAACTACAACGTCACGCTGAAATTTCTGTTCTGGCTGTAAATCCACTCACACACACTGTGAACGTCACTCAAGAACAAAATTAAATACAGAAACGTCACACTATTCACTCATTAATAATATCAGCACTTTAAAGTTCATGAATTTTTATTTTTGCACATGCAACACATCAGAGGAGAATCGTCTTAATCAGAGGCATGGCTGAAAAATTTTATAAATGAAAGTTTCTCTGTAGCAGATGAGCGCTCGCTCATATTCCCCTTCCCACCGTGGACAAGATTTCTTTACAGTAGAACACATCAAATTAACACAAACACTGACTTTAATTTATTCGTTCAACAAATTAACATATTGAATTAAACCATTTACATTTCACACACACATTACGATTTCATCACCTCAGTTTAGGGTCTCGTTGTCATGTCCGCCGCTCCTCCTCAGCGCTCTGGGTCACCAGAATATTAATCGGAAGATTAATATGCCTGAGTCTCTCTGATGTCTGTTCTGTCCCTTTAAGATTTTCCCCTATTCACCGCTAGGTGTGTGTTTTGTGTTGGTGCTGGCTTCACACTCCCCGTGGTGCTAATATCGCTAGCTTGGTGATTGGTGAAATGACACATGGGCAAAAGATATCCTTTCTGATACAACGCTTGGTGGGACAAGCGCAGGACTGGACCAAGTGGTATGGAGGGCTGGAGGGACTGTTTTGTCACATTTTGACTCTTTTTCTGCTTTATTCCAGGCCGTGTTCGACCACCCAGACCTGAGCAGTACTAGCAGCCAATGGCTATTCCGGCTACAACAGGGCCAACAGACTGTGGCTGAGTACACCATACAGTTTTGGGTCCTCGCTTCGGATTCTGAGTGGAACGAACCGGCTCTCATGGACGCCTTCCGGGAAGGTTTAAACCCAGCCCTCCAGACAGAGCTTTCATGCCGCAACGAAGGTATGAGTCTTGACTCTTTAATAAAACTTACTAATCATCTGGATCATCACCTTAGGGCCAAGCAGTGACATTCTCCATTAGCACGACGATCTGCATCTCCGCTGACGGGTTCTTGGAACCCCAACATCAAAGCTCACAAAGAGGACTCGGCTCCAGAACCCATGGAGACCGGTTTCTCTCACCTTTCCTCCTCGGAGAAGAGACAAAGACAACGCTCGGGTCTGTGACTCTACTGTGGAGCAGCGAATCACCTTCTGGTAGACTGCCCTCTCCGAGCACTATGCCCTAAGGCGGTACCTGACTCTAAACAAATCACACATCAATTTATTATCTCTGGCACTATAAAGATTAATAATCGCTCCCTTCTTGTTTCTGTTCTTTTAGATTCCGGGTCGGCTGGGAGTTTTATTTCTAAATCCCTCATGTAGTCCCTTTCTATCCCTGTGGTCAATACACCTCATCCGTTCAGAATTAACACTATGGACGGCCACCCAGTTAGCCTGAATCACATCGAACAGATTACAGAACCGATTCAACTTTAGATTTCCCCTGCTCATTCGGAACACATCCAACTCCTTGTTCTCGAACACGCTCAGCCAGCCATAGTATTAGGATTACCCTTGTTACGAACTCACAATCCATCTATCAACTGGCTCAATGCTCAAATTATCTCTTGGTCACCGTTGTGTGCCAATCATTCAGTTCCGGTACCCATCGCAGCTACCACGATTGAAAGTCCCAACTCTCACGCACCCACAAATTTACCCAAACAATATAAAGGGCTAACTGAGGTATTTAGTATTTCCAAGGCCGCCCGTCTCCCGCCTCACTGTCCGTGGAATTGTGCTGTTGAGCTCCTGCCAGGTACCATTCCGCCTCGGTCCAGTGTCTATCCCTTGTCTGAGGTGGAGACCCGGGCAATGGAGGACTATGGGTCTGAGGCACTCCGGCAGGGGTTCATTAGTCGATCCACGTCTCCGGCGTCCGCGAGCTTCTTTTTTGTAAAGAAAAAGGATGCTGGGCTCCAGCCCTGTATAGACTACCATGGGCTCAATTCGGTAATGGTAAGATATCCTCATCCTCTCCCACTCATCCCCTCAGCCATCGAACAACTCAGGGAGTCAAAGTTTTTTACTTAACTCAATCTCCGGCGTGCGTACAATCTGGTTCGAGCGCGCAGGGGATGAGTGGAAAATGGCCTTTAGCACGTCGTCCGGTCACTACCAATACAATGTTATGTCCTTTGGCCTAGTAAATGCTCGATCATTCTTTCAGGCGTTCATGAATGATGTCTTTAGAGACATGCTAAATAGGTACGTGATCGTCTATCTCGACGATATCCTCATTTACTCGCCGGATATGAAGACACAAGTGCAGCATGTTAAGACTGTACTTAAACGCCTACTCTTGGTCTCTACGCTAAAGCAGAAAAATGCGAATTTCGTAAGACCGAAATTGCGTTTTTGGGCTATAACATTGGTCCTAAAGGGGTAGCCATGGACACGTTTCCGCCATTAGGCTCTGGCCGGAGCCCACCACAGTTAAGGAATTACAGAGATTTTTGGGGTTCGCTAATTTCTATTGGTGCTTCATCCAGGGTTTCAGCATGGTAGCAGCACCTCTCACGAATCTCTTAAAAGGTAAACCGAAAAAACTCATAGTAACTCCACAGGTCAGGGAGGCCTTCATGAAATTAAAGGAGCTGTTCACAAGCATGCCAATCCTCAAGCTCAGAGGCCTCAGAGGTAGGACTAGGAGCGGTATTATCCCAACGTCAAGGAACCCTGGAGAAGTTATACCCATGCACCTTCTTTTCTAGGAAGCTCAGGGACGCTCAAATGCAATTATGACATTGGGAACCATGAACTTTTATCTGTTAAGGCAGCCTTAGAGGAGTGGGGTCATTGGCTCGAGGGAGCACGTAACCCCTTTGTAGTTTTCACAGACCACCGAAATTTAGAGTATATCCGACAAGTCAAAAGACTCAATCCTAGACAGGCTCGATGGGCGTCGTTCTTTACCAGGTTCCATTTCCATATCACCTACCATCCAGGGTCTAAAAATGGTAAAGCCGATGCCCTGTCTAGGCTCCGGAGCCTATTCTGCCCTCCGAGATCGTGATGGCACCGATTACGTGGGATCTGGACGAAGAGATTGCCTGGATCACACGGCATCAGCCGCCGCCGTCCAGGTGTCCCGTCGGCCGGACCTATGTGCCGGAGCCATTGCGAGACCGGGTGGTAGAGTGGGTCCACACCTCACTGGCCTCTGGTCATCTAAGGTTTGCTGGGACCTTGCAACTCATGCGGGGTAAGTATTGGTGGCCCGACGTATGACAAGATGTCTGGAGGGCCGTCGCCTCCTGTTCCATGTGTGCGGTCGCCAAGAGTTCTCGACAGTTGCCTGCCGGTAAATTAATGCCGTGGTCCCATGTAGCAGTGGACTTTGTCACGGACCTACTGATCCTCGCAGTGGTCGATCATTTCTCTAAGGGGTGTCGTTTCGTTCCTTTTCCCTCTCTTCCCTCTGCCCTACAGGTGGCTGAAGCCCTGTTCCAGAGTGTCTTTCGGGTGTACGAGGATATCCTCTCCGACAGGGGTCCCCAGTTCATCTCGAGGGTATGGAAGGCCTTTATGGGTAAGCTGGGGACTACTGTGAGCCTGACCTCTGGGCCTACTGCCACACCCGGCAACACGACTGGGCAGAGCTTCTGGTCTGGGCAGAGTATGCCAGAAACTCCCTGCGCCACTCTGCTACGGGCCTGACACCGTTTCAGTGTGTGCTCGGGTACCAGCCCCCTCTGTGTCCTTGGGACAGTACCCCATCTGAGGTCCCCTGGGTGGATGATTGGTTCCAGCGGGCGGAGGGGGTCTGGGAAGGGGCACATACTTCCATCCAATGGGCAGTATGTAGGTTCAAGTCACAGGCCAATTGAGGTAGGCGGGAGGCGCCAGAATACCGGGTAGGAGATCGGGTGTGGTTATCGACCCAGGACTTATGTTTTGGTCTACTGTGTGCTAAACTTTCCCCTAGATTTCTGGGTCCCTTCCCTATAACAGAGATAGTTAATCCAGTATCTGTAAAGCTTCAATTACCTTCTCATATGCGCATCTCCCATCTTTCATGTTTCTCTCCTCAGGCCGGTGATCAGGGGGCCGTTGGACGGAGGAGATGCTGATCCCATCCTACCAGACCCCATCGACATCGGGGGCACCCCAGCCTATAGGGTCCGCCAGCTACTGAATTCACGGAGACGTCAGGGTTGTCTCTAATACCTGGTAGCCTGGGAGGGTTATGGACTGGAGGAGAGGAGATGGGTCCCGGCTGGGGACATCCTCAGTCAGGAGCTGATACAGGAGTTCCATCGTTCCCGGCCAGACCGACCGGCTCCTCGACCTCGGGGGTGGCCTTCACGCCAATCATGGCTGTCCTCGGGGCCTCCCAGGCAGGTGTACTGTCATGTCCACCACTCCTCCTCAGCACTCCGGGTCGCCGGAATATTAATCAGAAGTTTAATATGCCTGAGTCTCTCTGATGTCTGTTCTGTCCCTTTAAGATTTTCCCCTAGTCACCGCTAGGTGTGTGTCTTGTGTTGGTGCTGGCTTCACACTCCCTGTGGTGCTAATATCCCTAGCTTGGTGATTGGGTAAACAGTTTAATTACTAATTTAGGTTTAGGTATATAATCCCTCCTACCCAGCCGCCCGGCGTCCGTTCTTTGTTGTGTGTTAACCTGTTTTCTCTGTCTGTGCAGAATTAAGCTCCTCTATGCTCCAGAAGCTTCCAGCCAGTCCGCTAAGCTATTAGCAGTCAGCACGAGCTACATGCTTCATGCTACACACTACGCAGCTCTTCCAGCTGCCGCTCTTCTCTGCTGCTGACCCGGAGTTCAGAGTAAAGCCTCCCCACTCTACGGAGACTCGCGCAGCTACCGCTAAGTGTTTCCTCATGCTAGTTTGGCTGTGTTTGCCGAGTGCATGCTAGTTTGGCTGTGTTTACAGAGTGCTACTTCTCTGGAACTGTGTGT
>JAOVYU010000026.1:8901879-8916508 GCA_025674565.1 Synodontis membranacea
ATATATAAATTTTATTCATGATTTTCTAAAATAATACATGGAGTTAGTCTTCCAAGTAGTTGGCGTTAGATTTCTGCCATTTATTTGGCAAAGAATGAATACCATCACAAAAGAAGGATTCGGGTTTGGAGGAAAGGAATTCATCTAAGCAACTTCATATATCCTGGACTTCTTTGAAATGTTGTCCATAGAGTGTATGTTGCAGTGATCTAAACAAGTGGAAATCCAATGGCTCTGTGTCCGCTGAGTAGGTTGGATGTGCTAAACATCTCATCCAAGGATTAAAATCGTGTCTTTTGCAGCATGTGGTCTTCTGTTGTGATGAAGAAGGATTTTTTTTGTGAATGGATGCTGGATGATTGTAGTTCATTGATTTTTTTCACTTAATTTGATCAGTTGATCAGTGTAATGTTGTGCGTTTCTCCAGGATGGAGCAGCTGGTAATAAATGCTCCTGTAATGCTCCTGTAATGCAGGTGTGAAGCCGGTGAGTGATATTTCTCTCTGAAAGTTCATGTGGAACCACCTACCAACTTTCAGAATCTTTCCCATTGCCTTCAGATGCCTTAGAACAGTAGAATGATCCATATTCAAATGTCTCACAGCTCTCCAGTCCACTGTGTCGCATCTTCATCCAACAGTTTCTGCAGCAGTTTCTTCATCTAACAGTTTCTGCCTCTTCTGTTTCCTTTGATCTACCACTTCTTTGTTTATCATTGAGCTCACCTTTTTGAAACGGTGAGCCAGTTCTTGAGTGCAGAAAATGCTGATTGCAGCATCGCCATAAACATTGCAAATTGTGTCTCTTACTTGCATTGAGTTTTTCTTCTATTGAATAAGAATATGAATCTTACTGGGCTCCATGCTTGATTGAAAAACTACCTAAAACACTTGCTATTTTAAATTTTTTTTGATCAGCAATTAAAGATATTGACTAGGCCACGAACTTATGCAACACCTTAATATATAAACTTTCTTTTTTAAATGTGAAATTGGCTTTGGGTTCCAAAAGCTTAATTCAGATTAAAAACTAATTTAGATTCTGTAAACTGATTTGGTTAAAACAAAGCAGATAATTTAATCCCTGTCTTATTGATGCACTTGAATCTTAGCTTCAGAGCATCAGCGGCTGTGCCATTATCCGGTTTTATTCCCAGGTTACTGAGTCTCGGGGAAATAGGGTCATGTGTTAAAATCCTCACAGTCCATGTTTCTGTAGGAAATCATACACCAGCTCACGGAATAATACGCTGAAATAAGCACACAATGTATAACAGCAGTTACACACAACGTGTGTGTGTGTGTGTAGCTGTAGGAGATGCATCCAATACATTTTGATCCTAAGTTATATTTAAATACAAATATATTCATCTTTGAGGCGTTTCACAGCGCTGAGTATGTAAATGAGTTTTAAGATAAATATGGAGCCTACACAGCAGCAATGCGAATAATGCATGTCAATAAGGCATGATGGCTATTGATTCATTCTGATGGAAACCAATTCATCAGACAATCAGCTTTTAGTACTGCATCTCCTTCAGGAGGATCGGAAAACAATTTGTGCGGTGATGCATGCCGAGTGAGCACATGCAAGCACATCATTATTTGTATGCAACAGTCACAGTAGACAAGAACTGTATTGTATATATCTATATTTCACTACATAGATATTTATTTTAAACATAATTATAACTTTTTTATAATTACGACTATGTAAATATACATAATTACACAGCTGTGAGTTACTCTACACTCGTATGACAAAATACTATGCTAAATATGTCCCAAATACTAAATTTCTCCATTCAAAATTATCACTTTATTTATTTTATTTACATTTATTTATATAATGTTTCGTTTACTCAGGATGTTACCTGAAGATGAACAAGTGGAGTTTGAAACAGAGAGCAGAATTTTCAGCTGTTCATTCAGTAATTTATTATTATTATTACACACTAAAAGTCAAATATATTTTGTACTTTAAGTTATAGATATATTTCAATGATTAGAGTGATTAGATTATGATTAGAATGAGTGTCTATAAGGGCCCCCAGTGTCAAAAAACCACCACACTTCACCCGAGAAATCACTACACACACACACACACACACACACATATATATATATCATGACAACAATAGACACTCATTTCTGATATTGTCTTATTACAGCTTTAATGTAGATCCAGTTATATACCTCTAAATCAATCCTCCTGCAACCATGACAACGATCAGAAACTCACTAGATTTATGCACCTGGTACAGTAACATCTCAAACAAAACCCCAAAATATTTTGCACACCGACACTCTGCCCTCTGTCAGACTTTAGTTGAATGTGGTCATACAGTGTTGGCTCATTATAATTTTTTCTTTTCTGGTGACTTTTCTGTGCACACTACCCCAAAACAAAAAAATCTATTAAAATGAATACTTCTAAAACACGTCTATTAAACATAACCTTCTCTCTCTCTCTCTCTCTCTCTCTCTCTCTCTCTCTCTCTCAATATTTTCCACCTGATTCTGGATCAGTTGTTTCATCTTAGCATTAACTCCAGTGACATCACTCGCTTTCACTCAAGTAAAGAAGACTCCTGGATCAATTGTTGTTTGTCATTACATTAAAAGCAGAGACAATTGGGACTTTAATCAGAACTCACAGTTCACATTTGGGCTTTTTCCAATTATGTCTAGGATGAAAATAAGCATGTGCTTTCAGAGAGAATGTTCTCTCATGGCAGCAAGCGTTTATATTTATGAGCGTTTCATTTTCCGCTGCGATGAGCTCATTGTGGCTGTGTTTGTCTTTAAGGTTTCTGCCACAATTTAGAGGTTTAAGACATAAATAATTAGATTTCTGCTCACATTACACCCCTCCTTCCACCTCTAACACACACACACACACACACACACACACACACACACACACACTTTTATAAACACTGCTTATGTTAAGCTACTGAACAGCATAAAAAATGCAGAGTTTCTTTAATCAGTAATGAACTGGGAACGATAAGCATCAGTTATCATGATTTTCACCATCATTAACACCAATGTTCCTTAGCTACACCACAGCGATCTCATCCAGCGGAACATACCTTCCCACACCGGTCAGTAGATCATCAACTTTATTTGACATTATGTGACATTTGCAGACCCCATTATAATCACTGCTCCAACACAGAGAGATCCACCAATATACACAAGTTTGCAGATGATATGACTGTAGTGATGAGGTTATAGTCTTACAGGTAGAAGTCTTGTATCAATAATTGTATCAATAATTACCTTGAACCTATTGCTACCAAGACAGTCAAAATGCTGGTTGACTTCTGCAAATTTTCCTCTGCCTGTCAACCCACAACAATCTACACCTCAGCTTTCTCCATAGTTGAGTCTTTCAGGTTCCTGGACACCATCATCACCAACTCACAGAAACGGGCCACCAACATCCAACCATCCTCAATAAAGGTATTTCTCAACCCTTCCTGAAAATATTCTACTGAGTTATTATAGAGAGTGTGCCCTGACTCTCTGCCCTGTCCTTTGTCTGGTCCATCTGCAGGACCAGACTGCACACATGCACATTCCACTAGGCTGAGAAGGTCATCGACTGTGAAATCACCAAATTCAAGGGAAGAGTGGTGAAAATTGCTGCTGATGGCAAACACCTTGTCCACCACCTCCATGTCAAACTGCTGTTGCAGAGGTGCTACAGGTTCATCACCTTCTGAAGCACACAATATTGGCACTACTTCTCTCCAGAAAATATGCCACACATTATCACGTGTTATTTTGCAGTATTATTGCCCTGTCTGTTATCTCATGTCCACTGTCCACTCTAATTGTGGTCTTATTGTTATGCTGTTCAGCCTCAAGTAATAATCTAATAATGAAAATAACAGTAATATTCATGATTTTTATTTACGATTTGTTTACAATATCGGGAGAATTTTGTAAGCCGCTGTTTTTACAGCACGTCCCAGATCAGTCTAGCGCTCAGTGAGAGTCTGAGCTCAGCCCAAAACACACACTCATCCAGAGACGCGACACCATTTTATAGCACTACATTGTCAGAGCAACTTTATCAATGAATTTGGCAAGACGGATATCTTTCTTCGACAGGCCTCCACAGTCGTGTGTCGTTAATGTGACCTGGACCTGAAAAACAACAAGAGATTCAACTGTAAGGGAAAACACACACACACACACACACACACACACACACACACACACACACACACACACAGTGGAAAGTAGCTGAGTGAGAGCCCGGAGCCTTTCATAAAGAGAGGATTAATGGTGGAATTCCTCACAGTGCAGCAGAAGCACTGACGCTAGAACAGAGGCTCCAGCTTGTTCTACCAAAACCTCAGGTACTTTCTTCACACACACAGAAAAGAAAACAGATTTCACATAAAACACAGGATCTTCTCATATCTTCGCTGTTAAACGTGAGCTAGCATTGTTAGCTTGAACCATGTCAGCGCAGACTTATTGAAAGCTTGGCAGCGGTGCGTGGGGCCTCTCGGCTCGGCTCAACACTGCGCTCATGTTAAACACTGACTGAGGCTTTATAAACGCCTGCCACACGGTGACAGAGCAGTGCTCAGTGGAAGTTATTACCTTATTATAAACATTGAACCACTCCGGATGATGGTTCATCTTCTCTGCCTGCAGAGCCACTCGAGACATGAATCCAAAAGCCTGCAGCAAAGACAAACAGTGCACACATCCCTATGAATTATTATGCTGAGAGCAATATTACTCTGAAAATATTATTACTCGGAGACCATTACTCTCAGCACATTATTACATTGAACACAATCATTATCTGAGAACATTGTTAGATGCTATCTATTCACATTATCATCCTGTTAACACTGTTGCTCTGTTTGCATTAATACTATCCCTTTTATTACTCTTTTCAGTGCTTATATGTTTCCATTACTTCTTTTCCCAAACCCCAGTATTATTACTGCTTCACTCTTATCCCATTCTCCTTAATACTCAACAATTACACTGTTCACATCATTATACTCTGATCTGAATCCTGACATGGGCCTCTCACACCTTCAAGCAATGATTTTGAGGCAAGATGATGATGATAATAATAATAATAATAATAATAACAATTATAATTAAAAACCATAAGAAGAAGAAGAATAAGGAGAGGTCACAATCATCAAGGAGAAATTTACAGTGACACTGCTATAACATTATATAGCACACTTACATACAGTACCATGTCACTATGGCCAGTAGCATGCTGTGTGTGATTCTGCAACAGACCTAAGTGGGAGGAGCTATGATCCAAATACCAACTGTTTGCCCCAGTATTAATGAAAATACTTTTTGACTGTAGGTCTCATGGTTCAGGAGATATTGGCCAAAACATAAATGACTGGACTACAGTGCTCTCTATATGATCACGTTCATTTTGCTTACCCGAGTAGCAGAGAGTGGCAGATATGGACACAGGCGCAGGTTAACAAAAGCTTTATTTATCAAGTTTGCAGATAGATCCAAAACGAGTGACAAAAACAAGGTCAGAGAAAAGGCAAAGGTCAGGTGATGTACCACCCGCATAAACAGGGCTAGACAATGAGCAAAAAGGTGAAAACCAGAAAGAAGATCAAAACCAGAAGAGGCTATGACTGGCTTTGTAACAGCTGGTGTGTGAGAACACAGAGTGTATACTTCACGATGACCGTTTGGTGTGAGTCCTTATATACCATGAGGCTGTGATTGAGTTCAGGTGTGTGATCAGTAAACTGGTGAATGTGACAGTTTTTGTGGTTGTTGGGTGTTGTAGTCCTTGGCAGCCATATCTGTAGGCCATGTTCTTTTATGGTTATTGCAGTTGAATGCTGTTTCCAACCTGTGTGCTTTTGAGTTATACTTGGGGCTGTAATATTGCACAGAGCAATATTAGTAAAACAAATCCTACCAAAGATTCTGTACAAAAGATTCTCTTGAGGCCCTAAACCTAGTATAGATAATACAGAACAAAGTGAACTTAACTCATTGTGCATATACAGCAGGTGATACACCCAAAACACACACACACACACACACACACACACACACCAATCAGAGGCCATTCTGAGTGATTATGTGAATTCTAATTACCTCAGAGAACCCGGTATCCTCAGTGTGCTGTGTTCCCTGCGCCAGCTATTTCAGAGCAATTTCCCTCTGCAATCTCAATTAAGCCCCTAAATGCTTCCGCAGATAATTAGACCACTGAAAGGCCATTGTACACCGCACGCTGCCATGGCCGTACTGACGCACAGACGCACAGCCACTCGTGGCAGGAAATTGCTTCAAGTCTTTAGTGTGTTGTAACCAATTTTGCAACACATGATGTAACACGATCGGCGGCACAGCGATCAGGTTGGGTATCAGAGTACAAACCACCTCGCAATCAGTTTAACATAATTGACAGATTCCTGCAACGTGAGCCGAGGGCGCGACGGCCTGCTCTTTCTCAGCTCTCATTAGGAACATTGGGCCATTATTAAATCAGCGCAGTGGCTGATTGTTGTCCAAAATGTTTCCTTCATTCATTCACATCAAACCTGGAGGATAAAGTGAGAAATGAACTGGTGCAGCGGAGCATGAATTTAACCCTGTAATGCAAGGAGTTTCAATTTAACTCAATAACTTCTTATATTTAATTTGACTTTAAAATCTCTGGCTGTTTCACAGGAACTCCAACTTAAGTGAACTCAAAACACTCAGACATTCCAAATGACAAAATGCTATGATCTGTCTCTGTGTCCTTAAAAAAAATCTGGTAGTAATAAACAAAGAAAATATTATTAGAAAACTGTTGTTAAATTCTTGATATTTTTAAGTTTTGGCAAACACTTATTAACTCGTATATGCTCTTACACTCACACTAACACACAGTGGATGGATAGAACACTAAAACTGTTTCCTTCGACACCAAGTATGAGAGGTCAAGGAGCTTTCGGTTGTGCGGCCCTTTGTTTCCTCTCGCTGTGTCATTATGTGCACTCCCACTATACACTCTGTCTGTCACACAGCCGCTAATTTAATGTGACACACTGCAGGGCCTCCAATAATCAGAACCACTGGCACCCGGGTCGAGTCATTACAACCCCCCTTCAACCTTGCCACTCTGAGGGGCATTTAGGGAGATTACAAAAAGACTGTCATGAAGCACAAGTTGGAACACATCCATGTTCACACACATATACGCATACTCTCATACACTCTCATGCTTCATCCCCCGACACACACACACACACACACACACACACACACACACACAAAATTAAAGTCACTATTATTCTAAAACCACAGAATACTGTCACAGAAAATATAAAGATTAATATTTACAGTTGGCTTTGTTCTGCCATGTTCCACAGCCCTTCTAAAGGAAAACTGAACAGATTCAACATTATGAATTTAGATTTATTAACATTAATGTTCCGGGAAAAAAAGCCAGATCAGGCAAATCAAAATTCCACTTTGGATCATTTTGGAGTGCCCAGTCTAAAAAAAAAAAAAACACTACATCTGTTAATGAATGCATCTGGTATCTTTGATAAGGCCATGATTGCTTTAGTGAACAAAGCAAAAGAAATTCTATTATATTATTTTAAAATTTGGTTAAGTAAGTTTCAGAGTAAAATTAAACACATAAATTTAAATATAGTAGTGAGTTGTGGAGTGTCGTCAGCATTCAACAGTTTAAGAAACAATACAAATTTTGGACACAACCTCCATTGGAATGTGCCAAATAAATTTCTGCAAAGATATAAAGAAACATGCAAAGAAACACAGTGAAACTCCCACTTACAGCCAGCTGATTCACAGTTCTACCATCAGTGAGTTTACATCAATAGAAACACTCACAAGTAGAAACGCACCTCCTCAAACAGTAACACTTACAGCTGCAAATGCACAAGTTCAACTGACCACATAGGCCAATTAGTATAAATAAACACCTGGACAAATGACATCTCTTCTATTCATAAACTAACATGCTATTGAAGAGAAAACAAACCCTAAAAGATTAGTTGACTCAAATAAAAAACCCAAAAGCATGACAAGCTTTAACATTATACAAACCCAGAGAGAAAGAATCTGTAATCACTACAGCATGGGGCAGAGAGAAACCCAACAACAGATAGAATGACAGACAGAGAGAGATGGACTAAGAGACAGAAAGAGAGAGACAAAAAGGGATAGAAAGACAGAAACAGATAGACAGACAGAGATGAGGAACACATGGATAACTGGATAGTTTGCGGTTTTCGGCGACAGATGAAACATTTTAACCAATTGGATTGTTTGTGAAAGAAATGATTCTGATGGAAACCTCGGTTGCAGCTGAACTAGACTCTGCTCTCTGTCACACTGATGAGGACTGACACGCTGACTGACTGACACACATACACACACATGCACAAACACACACACAAAAGTGGTGGGGTGGGGGATGGGGGTTATGGTCGGGTGGTATGACGGGGTTTTTGATTTAGTTAATCCATACACTCATCAGTAGGAGGAAGTGTAGTAACAAAGTTTAAGCTCAAAACTCATATCTGGATTAGCAATACAGATAAGTGACTCCACCCACTTTGGAATTCAGTGACACCGCCCACTTCTCCCTTGATCCCAGATGTCTCTCTCTCTCTCTCTCTCTCTCTCTCTATTTATTATCTCAATATACACTCAAAATATTCAAGTTTCAAAGAAAAAAAACAGATATGTGCTAATGAGATGGTGTTTTTGAGACAGTATGTAAATGAGAGTGGTAATAACAGCATTAATAAGACTGAGTGTTAGTGTGTTAATGAAATGTGTTTATGTCATAGTGTTATTGAAACAGTGTGCTAATGAGATCCGGAACCTGATTAAAGGTTTTGAAGTGCAGCTCTTTATACAGTGCATCTCGTGCCTCCAGCTCCACCCATCCTGTCGCCTTCAACTCCATCAGCGCATGGTCTCTTTCTGCTGCACTCAACCAGTGTGAGTCTGTGGCCTACACACACACACACACACACACACACACAATTAAATCCTCATAGGCAGAAGTAGAACAGCAGTTTCAACTGATGTACAAGACTGAGTTTTGTCACCATCTACTGGTCAAACACAGAAATAGCAGGACAAAATGACAACAAATCAAGTATGAAAGGAATTTCTCCTGATGCAGATTCTTACAAATGAAAAATAATACAGTAGAAAAAACTATGAAACAACACATGGAATTATTTGGTAAATAACAAATTGTTATCAAAAGTGCTAACAGAATATGTTTTACATGTTTAACCAGCCTCATGAGGTTGTCACCTAGAATGCTTTTCAGTTAAAAGGTGAGCCTGATAAAAAGTTTGTTAATCGAATTTCTTGCCTTCTTAGTGTGTTTGAAATCATCAGTTGTGTTGTGTTGAGGTAGTGTTAGTATACAGTAAATAGGCCTATTCCACAACTGTAGTAATCCATATTATGTCAAGATTCCCTCAACTACATAAATAGAAATGACAATCCATTTTTACTTTAAAACATGAAGCGTATTTTAAGTAATAATATTAAAGAGAAAACACTGAATTAGAAGGTTAGTGTAATTTTTTGACTAATACTTTGTATATACAATAATACTGGTACTGTGTGTATATATATATATATATATATATAAAATAAAGCTCATATCCATGTGATATTCATATCCACCAGATGGCTCCACGAAGCTTCAAATAATTTTATTCACAATCAGGATTATGGTTTAAAAGGCTCACAGTGCTTCACTGACTGATAACTAGCATGCTCTTACACAAAGGTTTTAAAATATAGTTTTCAGTTTTCAAAAGCATTACACAAATACACAGCAATGAATGGCATACTGCTTCTTTAAAAAAAAAAAAGGTGAGGGACAAAAAAGTCCCAATACTTAATCTGATGCTCTTTAGAACAGCCCAAATGTGCAAAACTTTTGCAAAAGACTTTCTTTCTTATTTAAATTTCACAATGAAAAGAGAAGACAAAATTAATGTATATAACATACAATCATTTCACATTAGAGGCAAATGCATTAAGTTGTTCCAGAATAGACTGCTGATATGGGCCTCTGACCTCTCTTCCAAAAAAAAAAAAAGGCCAAACTACCAGTATCCTCATCTACCCTACAAAGCACCTTGTACGTTGCTCTGGATAAGAGCGCCTGCTAAATGCCTTAAATGTAAATGTACCCTTCACTGTTATCTCAGTCACAAAGAGTGGTGGGCTCTGGAACTGCCAGTCCACCTTACAGAAAGCCCACTACATCTCAGCTTTAGCTTCCCATTACTATTTCCACATTCTGACAATACACTTTCTGACCTGGATCACTCCTGGATCACCTGGTTCAATCAGCTTATGCCAGTTGCTTTGTCCTTTATGCATTCTCTTACTCAGAAACACTGGCAGACGGTGGTCCAGGTTTGCATTTGTCCTGGAGATGGTGCTTCACATTTCTTTTTCTGTCTCATCTCAAAATATCTTCCGTCATGTTCCATGCAGTTACAATTACTCTGATCAACCTTCTCTTCATCGTAATCTATTGCCCTTCTGGCCCCCTAGAAGACTTTCGGAAATCTACATGCTGCTGTGTGTCTCTGTTACCCACAGCGCACCCCTCTCACTCTCCTCAGAGACTTTAACCTACACTCTGACAAGCTCCAGTCCTCTTGCTTTCTGTCTCTTCCTGCATTCCATACCTTACATCAGATAGGAAATGCACTGGACCTGGTCTTCAGTTGCTTCAATTGTATTAAGGAAGCATAAGTCAGGAGGACAGTGAGCAGGACATCATAGCAGAGATGAGTTAGAAAGGAGACTGCACTTAAAAATGTATGCAATCATAAAAGAAATTTAGGCAAATAGTCCAACACCAGATCAGTGAAGCATATGACAGGGCTAGGAGAAAAAGGCAAACCCATCGATTGTATAATTCACACCCTCCCTAAGATGCTTTTGTAAAGTTTGGGAGATTTTTATGGGACGAAAAACACCTTGGTTCTTTCTTATGCCATATTAGCATGATATAAAAACCCCTTAGGATAAAACAGGCTGATTTTGGGGGTGTAAATTGATATTTAAATATGTAAATAGCTTTGCTCTGGTTGGGTAATAGGATCGATGTGTGTTGATGTCAGCCTTGGATTTTAGACAATCAGACACTATTTAAATATTTAAATTGATATTTAAAGGCACAGTGAAAAAAAACAAACCTAGGCATTATTTTAAAACTTGCTAATTTTAAAAAGGTATTTCAGAGAAATATTAAATAACTGAAAAGTATATGGCATGTCCCCTTGAACAGTCTCAAATGTTATAATACACGTGACTGTGGCGATTAATAATGATAATCGCCACAGTCTTGGAGCATATAAAACATACTGGATTTGAACTGCCTATGGAAAGGATGAATATATGAATAATGTTATTGTCACTGTACATGTACAATGACATTCAGTAAGAAATATTCGAGAATCAAACCCAGCCCATGGTAATGTGAATGCCGACTCCTAACCACTAGAGCAAAAGAGACCTCTGTTTTCACCATCTGCTTTTGTATTTTTAGCGCATGCTATGTCAAATTACCTTTCTATGACTGTCCCTTGTGTACATATCACTCCCTGGCTGAGTTCCAAATTGCAATGTACTTTCTAGACAGGTACACTAAAAGCGTAAGAAATAACAGTTTTATACACCCTATGTAGTTCATTTACCACTAAGAGGTTCGGAACCTGTAAAAAGCTGCAAAATAACCGAAATAAGGTTCAGTCCAAAGGGAGAAATCTCTCAATATCCAATACAACATTTAATGTTTGATTTTTTTTTTCTAATTTTTAATGGTTTGTGGACTGATTACAACAGAGCTGGCACAGCTCCGTCTTTCAGTATAAGCTTTGCAAATGCCACAACTCCTGATCTTATCGGATTCAGATGTCCGATCACTGCGGTGTATGGAATGAGCTTGTAGATGAATAAACGAGTCTAAGATTTCCTTGGTTAGCCATGTTTCTGAAAAAATTAAGGCACAGAGGTCTTTATATTCACTTAGATGGCCTGATTGCTTGGGCTTTAAGCTTAACATGCAGTGAAATGCACCGAGCATAGCACTAAATTGGGGCTAAATCCTGGGACTTCCACAAAGATGCAATTCAGCCATTCTTTTTGTATCTTATCTTCCTTTGGAAGACTATGCTGACTCTGGTTTTCTGTTTTGCATCCTGGAAAAGCACACTTACTTTCTTCCTGACATCTGTTGTTTTTGCCAAATAACTATGTATGGATGACTCCACCCCATCTTCTTGATTCAGACTGAAATGGGCTGTCATATGTTTATGGGGTGGCACATGCATGGTGCTACATATGAAAGACGCATTTTTCTAATTGGCCTAGTTGAAAAAATATTCATGGCACACCACCTTTAAATTAGAACTGCTATTTTTTAGTAAAAGAAAGAAATATAGGTTTTGTGAGTTTTTATAACATACTGACCTGCTGAGGATTTTTAGACAACGATGTATTTTTTGATGGACACTTCATAGCACTTCTGTAAGTCGCTCTGGATAAAGGAGTCTGCCAAATGCCATAAAATGTAAAGTGCACTGTTTACACACTCACCTGAATACTTTATGTCCATCTGGACGAAGAAACATAATGTCCACTAGATGACACATCCAAGCCAAAACATCCCTGTCAGGTTTATAAATTAAAATTTTAAATCCTTAGCAATTTTATGTGCAGCAGTGTTGAGAACACTAGTGAGTTCTGTTAAAACATAACAGTTGTTGTCACGAGCTGTGTCTTAAAAAATTACATGAAAATCAAAAGCATTTAATAATCTAAAACATCCAGAAAACTGGTGCACAAGACCTTTTAGTAAGTTTGGACTATTTGGGAGATTTTCAAAATTCAAACACTAAATGCAATAAGAGAACTGTTTAGTTTTAGTACTCTAGTTTAAGTCAGTTCCATATAGTATCACAGTATCGCTCTGTACTGCCTCCACTGGTTGTGTTGGTATTTCATGGTTGCATCCATGGTTCATTTATAAAGTTGTGATGCTCCAAATGACTGCAGGAAACATGTTTCAACCTTTTTTTTTTTTTGCATACATATAGTTAAAAGAACATAATCCTGGTTTTAGGAGGCCAAGGGGACTTAACCAGGGAAAGTAGAAAAGGAAGTTCTTTAAATCATTTTAGAACTGGATTTCTTGGGCCACTTTCACCTGAAGCTTGTAAAACAGCCCTAGTAGTGATGAGAAAATGAAGCTTTGTTCACTACTGGAAGCTTTTAAACCCAGTGAAAGCTAGCGCCATCTGGTGGTGGGAAAAAAAAACAACAACATGCAGACAGTAGTATAATGCATTAGTGGAGGCTGAAAAAAAATTAACTTATACGATAATTATGCCACAGGGCATTTTAAGGAGAAAAAAATAATATTTAACATTTAGAATATAAACACAGTTTTACATTTTAACACAAAAACAGCCCATTTACACCATAAAGCAGAACTGAACTGTAAAATAAGAGTCTGATTGCAGTTATATTATTATTATTATTATACACTTATCATACAGAGACTCCCTCATTAGTAGTATTTATTACATTCAGAATGCAGTCTGATTTTTATGATTGCTCGAAAACTAAAAATTTTCTCTATAACTAATTCATCGCGACGTCCTTGAAACGCGCGAGCTTTAAAAAAAAAACAAAAAACGATCCGTTTTCAGAAGTCACGTGGTGTTCTACGTCATTGGTCACGTGTTTATGGCAGACGGAATCAAGTTCTGAAGCGATGTATATTTATTGGACTCGACTCGGAGCGCTCGCTTTAACATCTAGGATTAATGTTACCCAATTCTCTCTCTCTCTATATATATATTAATATATATATATATATACACACACACACACTTCCGCTCATGTGGATCAGAGTGCTGAGGTAAATACGCTTTAACTCCGAGTTCCAGGATATCTTTGCAGGGGTCTGTTAGATAATGACATTAAATCAGTCGCAGAAGAAACAGAAAGTCTTACCATCTTACATGCGGACAGAAGAACCTGAGTGCGTTTGGATGAAACACTGCGACTTTTCGTGCAGAACCTCATAAACATTAACCAGCTCATAGCGCACATGCTCAGGAGAGTCTGTCTACTGTTCTGCCTGCTCAAAAATATACACACAAGATTGTTAAAAGTCTCCACAAAGCCGCACAGGATGAAACTGAAAATCACACTCTCATAAATACAGCAATAAAACACCACAGACTACCCGGATGAACTGTGTGGGCGTGGCTCCGCAGGCTGGTAAACCCGTCAATCACGGCCCTATTAGCCAATCACAGCATCCGTTACTGCATAGCCCTGATACTAGAACCTGCCCTGAGCCTTACTCTAGAACAGTGTTTCCCAACCTTTTTGAGCCAAGGCACATATTTCACATTGAAAAATCTCAAGGCACACCCAGGGGCGGATCTAGAAAATTATTCATGGGGTGGCAAGGGGGTGGCATTAAAATTATGAGGGGTGGCAACACTGAAGCAAGCATCCTTGCATGGTTTTTGTGGATTCAAGGAATGCTATTCTTTATTCGGTGTATA
>JAOVYU010000026.1:8920960-8939200 GCA_025674565.1 Synodontis membranacea
CTAGGGGGTGGCGATCATCGTCAACAGCGGGGCGGCGGGGGGGGGGGTAGCGATCATCGTTGACGGGGGGAGCGAGCGATCTTCATCTCATAGACGTCTCTTAGACGTTTCCTCTCATAGACGGCCGCTCCCTTATATGTCGTTTCCTCTCATAGACATTTCCGCTCGCTCATAGACGGCCGTGGATCAGACGGCCGTTCTGTACTTTTCCAGAACGCACAGATTGCCAGTTCGCCCCTGCTTGTGTTGTACCCCATTAATACAAAGCATACTGTCATACTACCATATTAATACTGTCGCGCTTACAGTTAAGTCGCAGCTATTTAATAAATAAGATGAAGTCAGCGGGCCGGTCCAAAATGACTGATGGGCCGGTTCTGGCCCGTGGGCCGCCTATTGAATAGGGCTGGTCTATCATTTAACCCTTCAGCTGTGGGTAATTTTTGGTTTATAATGTTCTAATGGAAAAGTTTCTTCAAAATGTTCAATTCATTTATTGATTGGACTTTCTAACAATAATAATATAACCAGTGTTTATCTTATCATCTGATTTTTTTCGACAGCAAAACTCTGTTCAACTGCCTCAGTCCAACTGGCTCTGAACTTCACTCAGCTGTCCACATGCAGCTGACATACTGTAATAGACACAAAGGTTTCAATAATCAAGAGAAAAATGTGCTGATAACATTGTAATGTACTAGGCAGACTACCTGAGTCAATGCAGTCAGTCTAGTAAGAGCCCATCGTCATTAGAAATGTCCTTTAGAAATAATATCTTCTGGTCTACTTGAGTGCTCAACAGCACATGTGAGAGAACACATTAAAATAAAATAGATTTGGCATGAGACTTCTTGCATGAGACCATAGGACTGATGCAGAAAGCATGAGTGTCATGCCAGATGTTTGAGAGTTGGCAACCCTGATTAATCCATTGTGACAACTGTAATTCACGAGATTGTAATTCATGATCTTGGCACCATGCTTAGCACAAAGCATTGCAGCCATGTTAAAAAAACAAATCATCAATTTCGGTCCGGAGTTTATTGAAATTGTTCCCATTAACATTCTGTGGGAGAATTAATGACTAAAAATGCCAGTAAAATAAATAAATAAAGTGGACATATCAATTAGCTGTATACAAACACACTACAGGGGCACAAGACAAATGAGCTAAAACTGGTTCAAGATAAATATCTCAAAAACTGCATGAGGAGAAAGGGCTCCAACAATAAGACAACATACTCTACTACTAAAATATGTGTCAGTGTCTAAATTAAATAGATAGTGCAGAAACAGTGTTTCTTCAAGAAAATCCTCTACAAAATCATACCTAATAATAAAATATAAAAAAATAAGAAAAAAAAAAACCCAGAAAAAGATGATAAAATTGAGAAGAATAATTCTCGGCTTCTGCGATCACATAGTAATAAAACATAATCCTGGTGTCTCTCTTACTCACCCCATTTACTACCAACTAAAACTGGGCAAGCTGCATGTCTTGTGCGGTAATCTCCCTCTCCACTCCTGAAGAGATTGTACCAAAATACTGCAGTACCCTAGAATCACGGTAAAGAAAAAACACTCTAAATGGCATTACTGACAACATACAACATGCAGACAAAAGTAATACATTAACCGTCTTTGTATGCTGTAGCAAAAACTGGTTCCAGCATGAAAATGCCCCTGTGGACAGGTGAGGTCCATAAAGATATGGTCATGCAAAGGTTACTGTGGAAGAACTGGAGTAGCCAGCACAGAACCCTGAGATTAACTCCACTGAACACTTTACGATATATTGGAAAACCAACTTCATGTCAGACCTTCTTGCCAGACATCACTCTTGTGCTCTTGTGGCTCAATAATTCCCCACCATCATGGTCCAAAAATCTAGTGGAAAACCTTCTTAGAAGTTTGCAGGTTGTTATAACAGCAAAGCAGGGACCGACTCCATAATAATACAGGGTATAGAATGGGATGGTCAACAGTCAGGTGTCCATGTACTTTTGACCAAATAGTGTATTAGCCAAGCTTTCTGTGATATTCACTGACTAGAGTCAAAATGTTATCCAAATTGCCTAATAACAGTGATCATTAATTATCAGTAATTATTATTAGTAAGATTCGTGGCTTGTTCCCTCATTACAGTTAGCAAATCAACAAAAAATACATATAGAATGATCCAATCAAATACAATATCACATACAATACGTTATCAACATATTCCGCTAAACCTGAAAGAGGCTGAGACACTGATATGACAATTTGTCCTCTAGGTACAGAAGAAATATCCAAAAGAATTCAGAAACCTTGTTTATTGTGGGTTCTAACCTGCCTGGGGTTTCTTAAAATTAGCTGATATTCTAGTATATAGAAATCTCTCACAGGTTAGATGTACAACCCCAAATCAAAACAAACAAACAGCCACAGGGTTTTTTGACCATGTCTGATCAACTTCATTGTATTTTTTTACGTACAGAAAAAGTTGGGACAGTGTGGAAAACGCAAATAAAAAAAGAAAGTAGTGATTTCTAAATTTACTTTGACTTGTATTTCATTGCAGAAAATATGAACACAAAATATTTCATGTTTCGTCTGGTCAACTTCATTTCAGTTGTATATATACACCCTTTCCTGTCATTCAGACCTGCAATACATTCCAAAAAAGGTTGGGACTGGAGCCATTTAGGGCTAGTAATGAGGTAAATTGGTTAAATAATGATGTGATCTGAAACAGGTGATGTCAACAGGTGATTATAATTATGACTTGGTACAAAAGCAGCATTTAAAAACAATGTTCCTCAAAGAAAGATAGGAAGAGATTTGGAAATTTCACCTTCAATAGTGTATAACAATTAAAAGATTCAAGGAATCTGGAGGAATCTCAGTGGCTAAAGGACAAGGGCACAAGCCTAAGCTGAACAACCGTGATCTCCGATCCCTCAGGCAGCACTGCATCAAGAATCGTCATTCATCTATAAGCGATATCACCACATGGGCTCAGGACTACTTTGGCAAACCTTTGTACGTAGTTACATCCACAAATGACAGTTAAAACTGTACTGTGCCAAAAGTAAGCCCTATGTTAACAGTGTCCAGAAGCGCCGTCGACTTCTCTGGGCTCGGAGGCATCTGGGATGGACCATTACACAGTGGAAAGGTGTACTGTGGTTAGATGAATCAGTATTTCAGATATTTTTTGGGAGAAATAGTCATGTGCTCCGGACCAAAGAAGGAAAGGATCATCCAGACTGTTACCAGCAAGAACCAAAATTGGAATATGTGCTTATTTTGAAAAAAAAAATAAATAAAATTCATGAGGAACACATTAAATAATGTGCTGTTGTATTGTTTTCAATGTAATACAGGTCAAAGATAATTTTACAAAGTACTATTTTCAGTTTGAGTTTAATTTAACATACCGTCCCAACTTTTTCTGATTTGGGGTTGTACATCCATTCCTGCATTCCTGGTAAAGCACTTACCACTTTATATTTCCATTACTTTTCACAACACTTACAAGACATTTTGGGACAGAATTCCAAGCAATTAAATGTTTCAGATGTTATTTTGTCCCATTCTTCCTGCGTACATGAAGAACATTCCTGTCTTGATTTTACCTCTCTTCTCAGCTTCAAAATGGCTTGCCTTTCTCCCATAGACAGCTCTCTGGTCTTCAT
The DNA here is from genome assembly GCA_025674565.1 of Synodontis membranacea. Taxonomy (NCBI): domain Eukaryota; kingdom Metazoa; phylum Chordata; class Actinopteri; order Siluriformes; family Mochokidae; genus Synodontis; species Synodontis membranacea. The sequence goes on from JAOVYU010000026.1 coordinate 8,924,638, forward strand.
GTTGGCTTATCCTTTTTAACAACAAACGGCTCAAACCCAGGGCTCAAACCAAGAATAGACATCTATAGCTATTAAATGTTTTAGTAATCAATCTACCAGTGCACACCTGTACAACAAAAAACATTTGTCAATCACATTTGATCACTTGATGGGTGGGTTCATACAAGTTAAGTTGTTAAACACATCTAGAAGTAAATTTCAGGAAATTAAAGTTGAAATGATGTCATCTTTTGATCTCAAATCCAAATGTCTTCAGTGTATAGCAAAACAAATGAACTGTTCTTGCCAGGCCAACACTTTAGAAGAGGGCAGTATTCCATGCAATATTTTCTTTTTCAGTCTCCTGCTAGACTGTGTGGACTACACTGTAGTCTGTGCCTCTACTGTACCTCAAAAATGGTTTTAAATTCAATATACAATTTGTGTGTGTCATGGTGTGTCCCTTGTGTGTGTAAGAGGCGGCAGACGCACAGTGCAGGAATCACAGACGGGCAGAAGGTGTGCGTGAAACAAGGTCCTTTAATTAATCAAGACAATTCTATATCTATATCTATATCTATACCTACAATATCATAGCATAAAACAGAAGTACAACCAAAAGAAGGGACGGCAACCCAGGTAACGTGGACTAAGTAGAGACTGAGAACAGTGACTTAATGGCTAAGTGAACACATGAATCAGCCAGCAAAACTGAAGGGAGGTCAAACTTGGATTGCACAGAGAGCAGGAACATAGTCTGAAGCGTAATGCTTGAAACATAGGAAACAGGAGAACACTGGAATAGAACTACTGTCTAGAAAACTGGGGCGATACAAGGGTTCGAGACACTAGCAGAGTCTACACTATCTTCTGATGATCAACAGAACTACACACAACAGCACAGGAAAAATATGCATATACACAGTGAACAGGACACGTGAGCTCAGAGCACAGGAATGAACGAGAGACACTGGCTAGCACAGAGGGCTAACTAAAACAGGGAGTGCGACTAACATTACACACAGGTGCACACTTAGGGGATGTAACGTGACACAAAACCTGGATCTCAACGTGGAACACACTGGGTACTTTAACATGGAGAACACATAGGGGTACAAACAGTGCGACCTAGACTGAGGCTAAACAGAACTGAAATAATAAAGGAAGATAAATACACTCAAGGGGTGAACAGAGGCAAACTGAAACTGAGACACAGGTAATGAGTTGAATGGAAGATAAAGAATGCCCAGACTGGTAAACTAAAGCAAAACTGAAACTGAGACACATAGATATTAACAAACGGAAGACAAAATATACTTATATGGAAACCAAGGAGCCGTAGAACATGCATCATAGAGCAAACAGTTCAAACATAAACAGTCATGAGCAGTGCATTTCCAAACTTGAAGATGGGGTGTTAATCCAACGGGAACTAAAGTAATCCATGTCACAGTAATCCACAGAGAAATAGTCCAGTCCGGAGGAATCCACCCAGAGAAACAACAAAACTATATAGATACTAGACAGCGTTGACATGAAGGCAAAAAAAACAATAAAACATACAGAGAACCTCGATGCACCGGGAGAAACTAAATCCACTAACCGAAAGGAAAACTGGATCCACACGTCGGGACAAACGTACATCTGACCGTTAAACAAAAGTGACGCCAAAGCTTCCTCCTCGGAGCGCATGTCCAAGCGTCTTTTTATAAACGGAGTTATTCGTGCTGATTCCGCACAGGTGTGCAGCGCGCATGCGCAGGATGCACTTTCCTGGCAGATAGCCCAGAGAAAGCAGAGCGCGCTGGGGGGCGTGTCGTGACAATGTGTAAGGTTGCTGTCTGGCACACCTAACTGTTTATGGGGCATTCTACAGTTTGGGGTACATTTCATATCAAGAAACAATACAAAAAACAATGCCTTTTTCAATAGAACAACCAATGTGTCAAGTTGCAAAGCTTAAACTCTTACTGGAAGATTTTTCGGAGTTTGTCAACTAAGTTTCGGACAAACTGGATGTTATTGCAATCATTTAGTTAAATCTTACACTTAAAATTGCTAAATAACTTGATTTTAACTGAGGTGTAACTAAGTTGACAATGAAAGTCACATGGTTGACACAAGTAACATATCATTAACCATCAATAACATCAGTAATTTTAAGGAAGAGTTCAATTTAAAAATTCATTTCAATTATAACTTCTCATTTATAAGCATAGAATGCAATGATAAAACAGTGCACAGACTTCTATAAAATATTATGAAGTCACAGTATCACACTGAAAGCCTACGAGATAAATTTTCTTACTTCAACAAGAAAATTCTCGACCAGATATCTCTGTTAATTTCAACATGCCATGAATTCAATGACTCTGAAGGAGGAATAGTTCTCAAAATGTCCTCAAACAGGTACCACAGCACATCTCCAAGTGACCAGAAGAAAAGTTTTACTCCAAAGTGGCTCATGAACTTCACCTGCATGTTTCAAAGGATATGTATCTCATAACATGCTACTGGCCAATAAAATCAGGACCCCATGCACATGCTGGGTTTTTTTTGTGTGTTTGATGGGGTAAAGGTGCTGTGTTTTGAACCTCAAAACTGAAAGCATGAGTCGCCATAACACCAGCACAAAAAACCCTGCCTGGTTGCAATCAACCAACTCTTATTGTTAACTAACTCAGTAGAATGCTATGGGTGATGGCAAATTAATCCTACCTTTCTTGGCCAGATAGCAGCGCCAAAATCTGGAAACACAGTGGCACCACCAGCTTCCACATCACTCATCTGTCATAAGAAATGGAAATGTAAAAATTAGCAATATCTGTTTGTTTGTGTACACATACTGTATAAGGATATATGAATATATATAAGTGGCCCCTGTGTCTTCCCTTCATAACCCTACTACTTCCAACTCTTTGTAGTCATGGTATTCTATAATATTAGTAAAAAAGCAAGCAACCACACTGGGAGAACTTAAGAGTTTATTTATAAAATTCATTTATTCAGTGTCATACATTGGCTTGGAAAGGTATTCATACATTAAAAGCATAATTTTCTGCACGACAAAATATCTTTACACATTTTTTCATTCAGTATATTTAATGTAAATTTAATGTGAACTCTTATGCTGTAACAGTATTTCCTTAGATCTGCATATATTTAACTGAAGAAACACTGAAAATGTAGTGTTTGCATAAATATTCATCTTAGCATAATAGCCTTAATTCTTTTGGGGTAAGTACAGTATGTACCAGTTTTGCACATTGTCCATTAGTGGTTCTTCCCCATTCTCCTTTGTATAATTTATAGATTTCCTCTAGGATGGTGAGATGCTATGGGGACGCTTGATGAGAAGCGTCCCCATAGCATGACACTGCCACTACCGTATTTCACAGTACAGTTTCTTGACGTACAGGCAGTGGTAGTTTTATATCACATACACCTCTTTGAAGTGTGGTCAAAAAGTTCTTTTTTGGTCTCATCTGACCATAAAACTTTCTCCCATAATTTATCTCAGATTTTGTCATGATTTGTAACAAATTCCATTCGTGCTTTTATAGACCTTCTATAGGAATGGCTGTTTCTATGCTACCCTCCTGTAGAGGCCTGTTTTATGAAAAGCTCTTGAAACTGTGGACCTATGCACCTTCACTGCAGTTTCAGACAAGAGTGATGGCTGGATTTTTAGTAGCATTTCTCACCAGTCAACATCTTGCTCTTATGATTAGTTTTGAGGGACGACCTCTAATAAGGGTCTGGGAGCTGAGATGAACCTTCCACTTTCTGATGACGTGAGAACGCAGATGCAATCGCAGAGATCACCGAAGAGATGAACGTGAAATCAAATGTGACATTTAATGAACAGAAAGAGTGATGCAAACTGAGGCGAAAAAGGGAACTGAAACACAGGTAAACTGAATGGGGTAAAAACCCGGAAATGAAGCGGCCGTGAGAAATCGCTCGGCAGGGCTAGGCTTAATAATTACCACAACTTGGAAACTGAAAAAGAATGAACCATAAGCACTTATGTGAGAACTCTGACACAGAGATGAGAACAGTCATCGGCACACTTCTGAGGCGAGTAGAGCTGAGCTGAGATGAGAAGAGATGAGATGAACAGAGCACATGACACACGCTGACTGAGATGGGTGATAGGACAACATCCAAATGGCGTTATAAGCATAGCGATAAGCATAGAGCCGAGTCCAAGCATCTTTTATAAGTCTCTTGATGAGCTCTTGCTGCGGAACAGGTGCTGTCGGTGCATGTGCATAACGGCACGCTATGCGAGTAGGTAGAGCGGAGAGGGGGGGGAAGCCAGCACTTCATGACAGTATCCCCTTTCCCCGGAGCGCCCAATGGTGGCCAATCCCGGCGGGCCTGGGCCTGTGGGCTGTGGCTTGGCAAGGTCCGGGCCGGGCTCTTTAACAGGCTTGGTTACAGGACTATGCACAGGAACAGGCTCTGTGGCAGAAGCTGGAGCAGAAGCAGGCTGTGATGCTTGGGCTAGAGCAGAGGCAGGCTGTGATGCCAGACTCTGCGACTGCGACTGGAGCAGGCCCTGTGACTGTGACTGGAGTAGACCCTGTGACTGGACCAGACTCTGTGACTGGCCAAACTCTGAGACTGGAGCAGACTCTGAGACTGTGACTGGAGCTGTCACTGGAGATACGATGTAGTCCCCAAAGCGCGGAGGCGGAGCGACAACATAGTTCTCAAAGCCCGGAGGTGGAGCGACAACATAGTACTTAGGGCCCGGGGGCGGAGCAACAATGTAGTGCTCCAAGCGGGGCGACTTGTGATGCAAAAGGTGAAGCGGGCTTGGGCTTTGACTCAGGCAGATCATCAGACTTGGAGTCGGACTCGGACTTGACCTCACTGGTGGGGACAGCTTAGTCCTCATGAGGGCGTTCAGGAGTGGTAGCCTCCCTTTTGGGCACTGGGAAGACCTCTGGAGCTGTAGTCTTTCCTTCAGCCACTGGAGGGAGCTCTGGGGAGGCAGCCTCCATCTCTGCCCCTGGAGGGAGGTCTGGGGCCTTGAACTCAGGCTTGGACTTGGACTCAGACCCGACCTCATGTGTGGAGACAGCCTTGTCCGCATGAGAGAGTTCAGGAGTGGCAGCATCCATTTTGAACACTGGAGGGAGCTCAGGAGTGATATGATATGATATGATACTTACAGCGATGATACTTACACGATACTTACTTACAGCATGCTTTAATATCCAGAGAGACCTTTGTTAAGGAAGTACAACTAGTACCTAATTATGGTCTAATAATGGTCACCTTTGTGATTAATTTGTGTAAACCTGGAGCCTCCAAATAACAGAGGATTTTATAACATATGCCAGGGACGTCAAACCTGTCCAGAAAGGGCGAGTATGGGTGCAGGTTTTCATTCCAATTTAGCAGGAGCCACACCTGATTCCACCTGTTTTAACAATAGAACTTGGCTTTCAATTACTCATGTTTGGCTTCTGCTTAGCTGGAATGAAATCTGCACCCACTCCAGCCCATTCCATATAAAGCTTGACACCCCTAACGTATGCAAACAATAAATTTAGATTTTTTTCTTTTTCAGTTAAATCTGCAAACCATGGTTTATACTGACTTTAGAAATGTATTGTTTAAAATACATGTATCACATTAAAAGCATTTGTCATGCAGAAAATTATGATGACTTTCAAGGGGGTTGGTACACCTAGCGAGCAATCATATCTAATATTACTGAAAAGTATATTATGAGAGATTTATCTTAAGTTCAATAAATCACTGAGATTATATGATAATGCAAACTGAAAAACTGAAACCCAGACCGATTATTGTTCTCTTTATATTGGCTGACATAATGTATATTAGGTAAGCACAGGCTTTCAGAAAGGCGTAGTAATTACAGGAATTTTTTTATTTTATTGTTCCCCTTTTTGTAAGGAACTTTTGCCTTTAGCAAGTACAAGGTCAGATGACTGAACTGGGGTCTCATTTATAAAACTTTGCATAGAACTCATACTAAAAGTGCACGCACGCTCAAAAGCCGAAAATTAAATTGCACTCTACCTGGGATTGTGCATATGTGGATTTGCCGCATTTCCCGCCCTCGACACGCCCCCTTTCAACCATACATGCTCAATGCAAATCACCTCATGCATATCTAAGCCTCCTACATAAACCTGGCGTCACGAGCGTAAAGTACAGAGCCCCTAAAGGGACGAAGGAGGAGAAAAAAAAACGGCAGAAGAAAAAAAAAAAAAGTCCTGTTTTGCATTATAACCCAAAACTTGTCCGATATAACCCAAACCGTTTGCGTTATAACCCAAATCTTTTGCGGGTTATAATGCAAAACATGACTTTTTTTTCTTCTGCCATTTTTTCCCTCCTCCTTTGTCCCCTTTGGGGCTCCGTTAATTCCCCCTGGTAACAGGCAGGTGTAAGGAACCCCAGGGTCATCAGTACCTGTATTTGTACCAGTGCGGTTCTGTCAGGTTGGTCTCTCTAACACTGGACCCAGTTCAGCACATCGCTCCAAAAGCACACATCTATAATCTAAATCGGCTTATGAGCCAGTCATCATCATGGCCCAAAAATCTTCATGGTCCCTGAACACTCGTTCTCTTCTAATTCTGACATTGGCCTAACCTTCTAACAATGCCAGCGCATCCGTTATATTAAGTTATGCAGGAATGTGATCGCGATATTTATGTTTTCAGCAATCAGACTGATTGTTTCACACTGTATCCAAATGATCATGATAACCACATTTACATTTCAACAGCTGAGGCGCGTAGATTAAAAGTGTAGATTAAGTTAAGATTTGAGTCGGATTATATATTGTACATATATTTATTCACTATTATAAGTATGTGACTGCATAAGTGAAATTAAATGTAAGGTGTATGACTCAATAGCACAAGGAATTATTATATATGTAATGATGACACTTCACCCGCGGTCGCATTTTCCCTCCAAAATGTTCGTATGCACGATTCAGAGTTTGCGTACATTTACGCACATTCTGCCACCAAGTTTGTTTCTATAGATCACAACGTTTGCGTAGAAAGAGGCGTACGCACCTTTTAGGGCCCGTTTTTTGCGTACGCAACAGTTATAAATGAGACCCCTGGTCATTACAGAACATTCCACTTTTATACCTTAAAGTCTTGGGTTGCTTTTAAAGTATGTTTGGGCCCAAATGCACTGTGAAGCTTCATACAGTGAAGTACCATCCGAGTAAATCTTAGATGACAAAGCTACATACACTTCAGAATTCATCTTGCTGCCTTTTTTTTTAGCAAGAAGTTTGTGGACACCTTACCATCTCATTAGTATGTCTTGTTGAACATCCCATTCCCAGTTTTTGCTCTAAAAACTCCTAAAATTACTCCCATAATCAAAAAACCCGGTCTACATCCGAATGATCTTAATAACTTTCGTCCAATCTCAAACCTTCCTTTTCTGTCCAAAATTCTTGAAAAAGATTGCTGCCTCCCAGGTTCATAACTATCTCTTACAAAATGATCTATATGAAAAATTTCAATCCGGCTTTCATCCACTTCATAGTACTGAAACAGCACTGGTAAAAATTACTAATGATCTTTTATTAGCTACAGACTCTGGCTTATCATCCATATTAATTCTTCTTGATCTAACTGCTGCCTTTGATACTATTTTCATCGTATTTTGCTAAATCATTTAGCCTCTATTGGTATAAACAATACAGCACTCCTATAGTTTACATCGTATCTTTCCAATCGTACTCAGTTTGTGCAGCTAAAGAACTTTACATCTGACCCATCTTCTGTTAGTAGTGGTGTCCGTCAAGGTTCAGTTCTTGGTCCCCTTTTGTTTATTATCTACCTTCTTCCCTTAAGTAATATCCTTAGGAAATTTGGCATTAACTTTCATTGTTATATGATGATACTCAGCTTTATCTTTCAGCTAAATCCAATAGTGCATTTCCACCTGAGCCTCTTCTGAAAGCAATTCAGGACGTAGAAGTTTGGTTCCCTCATAACTTCTTTAAATTAAATGGATCCAAACTGAAATACTCTTAGTTGGTACAAAGTCCGCACTTTCAAATCTTAGTACCTTTTCTTTCCCCATTGGAAGCGCATCTCTTTCCCCTTCCCCCAAGGATAAGAGCCCTCTCTTTTGTGATAGCACTCTCTCTTTTGTTCCACATAATAATAATATTACTTGGGCTGCTTATTTTCACCTTTGTAATATTAACTGCCTACGTCCATCACTCTCTCCTAATAATACATCTATTTTGGTTAATGCTGTCGTCTCGATTACTGCAATGCGCTCCTCTCTGGTTTACCTTACAAATCTCTTAGTAAACTTCAACTGGTTCAGAATTCAGCTGCTCAAGTTATTACCAGATCTGTGTCTTTCTTCTATTACTCCTGTTCTCAAGCAACTTCACTGGCTTCCAATCTGTTCTCGTATAGACTTTAAAATTCTTCTCCTAACTTTTAAAGCTTTATACAATTTGGGCCCACCATACCTCTCTGAACTCCTTGAACCATACTTACTGTCTCGCGCTCTCCGTTCTTCCTCTGCTGCTTTTCTCTCTGCACCCTCTGCATCACTATCCATCACTATGGAATGCTCTTCCTCCTCACATACACACAGTCACTTCACTTTCTGAGTTTAAATCTCTTCTCAAAACCCACTTATTTACACTGGCCTTTCATACATAACTCAAATCTATTAGTTATTTATTTGTATTTTATATTTATTTTCCAGTGTAACTATTGTATAATTCATTGTATTGTTTTATCTATCATATTTATATTGTTTTGTTGTTGTCTATTTTTGTTTTATCTATTTTGTTCTATTTATCTATCTATTATTATATTGTTTTGTCTATTGTACTGTGTAAAATTGTTGCTTTTAACTTGTAAGGTGACCTTGAGAGTTTTAAAAGGCACACACAAATAAAATTAATTATTATTTTTATTACTATTATTATTATTCCAGATATGTTCCAAGTTTGCTGTGAAAATAACCTCCACTCTTCTGGGGAGGCTTCTCTTGATTGTAGACACCTAGCTCCCGGAGGCTGTTCTTGATCAGGCAAACTGTTTTGAAGGAGTATTTCTTCACCAGGGAAAGACTTCTGTCAAACACGACAGCTGTTTTCTCTTGTTTTTATTGCCTTTTGGTGTTCCTGAGCTTACCAGTGCATTCCTTGTTTTTTCTTATTTTTAAATGTACCAAATAGTTAAGGGTACACCTAATGCCTTTCGGATGTCTCTGATGGGTTTGCTTTGCTTTCTTTTACTCTTTGGACTTTTAATCTGCTTACTTGTAAATTAAATAATAAAGGAACATTATTCACACCTAGCCAAGGTACAACCAATTGAGCAAATGAGCAACCAATTGTCCACTGACAATAACTTTGTCACTGTCAAAATATTTACAGACCTGACTGTATATAAACATATAGGCATGAAATGGTATTTTTGCAATGTTACCTGAAACAGCACTGGCTGACATTGTAACCACTGCAATTCTAAGTGTAGTTTCACCATATATTTGGCCAAACGGTCTGGTAATTATATGCAATGTAAATATATTAATAAATATTTAATAAACAAAAAACAACAAACTAACACCATAGCACTTTTGTATTACTACTGATATTTAATCATCCCCACTTTTAAATTGGCCACAAAACTTGTGGACAGCTATTAATTTACATATATTTTTAATAACATACAGCTATTAAGTCATAGAATAAACATTAAAACGAACAAAATATTATGTTTAAAAACCTTAAATTATAACACATGATGGCAATACTGTAAAAGAGCACATTTATTACTCAAATGACCCTGGAACTGTCACTCATTCAAACTCATTACTCTCACCAGGGGGGCTCAGGGCATACATACTTACATAATTTAAAAAAGTAGCCACACGATTTCCTGTGCCTAATGATTTGAAAGCCTCGGTCTCATCTTTCTATGAAGATAAAATTTCACAGTAAAAACAGAGTAAATAACAGCTTGGTTCAGAGTGTACCCATCTACTTACGTAGTTAAGAAAGGTGGCAAGCCTATTTCCATCAACCTTGAGGTTGCTGTCAAAAGGACGCTGCAACAGACATTTAGAATTTTAAACCAAACTGAAATGACCAGCTAAAAGGGCTCCCATCTTTAAAGTTGTCACCACATGGAAAGCAAGGTGGCAAAATTGAGGACATTTAAAGGTCAGGTCACTCTGCCTTTCTTAATTAAGATATTTACCAACCCATAGTCTTGGAATTGTTTGTAACTACAAACTGTGCCAATTGTATGATCTAAAACAAAACAAAAACTAATATTTATACAGCTTCAGTAAATAGGTACTAGCAATAGAACTATCAATATTAAAGTGGATTTTCATCTTCATGAATCTTCTGGCAGGCCTTGCTAGAGACACTTCATGATAAGTGATCTAAATTAAGCCTGGATTAAATCTTACAAAATGGCTGTTGGTAATATTTATATTCAAGTGCATTTTTATCATACTCACTAATGAGCCTTAAGCTAATCTAATAATATTTCCATAAAATGTTGGTAGCAAATATCATTCCAATTCTTACTATTAAATTATAAATAAGCATTTAATGCAACTATGCCAAGCCTGGACACTGGACAAACTTTTAAGCCTAGAATGTCTATGAAGCATTTTATAACAAGGAAAAAAGATATACCAAGTCACATTCACAATTATTACGTTACCCAAAATTTCAGAGAGGAGCGTATTAAAAGGTCTCCAATATGGATCTGAAGGCATTTCAATAAAATAAACATTTATTAAAAAAACTGGTAAAGCAATCTTCCAGTGTTTAATCCTGAACCTCTCCTTCTATGTTTTAAGATTATAAAATTTCAGAATCTCACAATCCATAAATTCTTGCACTATTGATTTACAGGTATCCCACATACAAAGTACTGAAAGCTTGTTGAGGTACCATGACTAGTATTGGTCAATCACAGCTTAACATATGTAACTAGGCATGGCACCTCAACAAGGTTTCACAAAGGTGAAGGTCTTAAAAGAGTGAAAGTGATAAGCTATTGAAACAACCTGGAAAGCCTTGTACAATGTGCTTACCCTTGAGAAGTCATAGTGTGGTTCATATTGACCTCCAACCCCATAGTTAGCAACCTATATTGGGAAAAACATGAAAAGTTCTTAACAGAAAAGGTCACAGTATTTATTCCAATAATATAACAATTATTTGCTAAACAAAAAAAGGCAAATTGACCATAAACCAAGTCGCCAGGATGGATGGATAGAAAAACAAAACCTTGCAGTATTTAGTAACTCATGCAATATTTATTAGCATTCTAAAGCATTCTATCCTACCTAGATTCCATTATTGCAGAAAAACTAAAACAATTAAATGCACACAATGTTCTATACAGAGTTAATAGATTACCTTAATCTAAATAAGCAGTGTAGACAATAAGTGGGGTGGACAATCAAAATTAATTTATATTTCAGTGGAATATTTTCCACTATCCACCATCTAATTTCCACTATAATAATATAATATCCTGAAAAGCAATTTAAAATTGGATTTGATTATTATTACCTAATTAATTAACTAATTAATTTTTTTTTAGTAGTAGTCAGTATGATTATATTTCAGAGTATGCAAAAGAACTGTCCTAGCAGTAGGCTATGTGTAATGTTTTAGTTCCAGCACACACGACTATCCAGTGAGCAAGATATATACAGCGAGGTACAGCGAAATACAGGGGTTTTTGTTCACATTAACGATACAAAACTACCATAAAACTGATTACCCCAGCATATGCATTAAGACCAGCCAACAGGCCTGAAAAATAACAGCAGCCAGCTAAATAATAGGCCACCATATATTATTGCATAAAGGCCAGAGAAACGTGCAGTAAAAGTCGGCAAAGCAACTCCCTCATTTATCAGGATAATCATATGAACAGGTAGACATAAAGACAGTAACAATATGCAACCACAACACCATCCAGCTAGAGTAAACAAAAGTCAAAAATAAATCAAAATGCCAGATAAGACAATAAAATGAAATAGTACGTTTACCTATTTGAAGTTGATTCTGCGTCTACCACTAACATTAGCAGACTCAGTGCTTGTGCTGCTCTCATCAGAATCTTCACTGCTTAGAATTCTTGCTTTCTAATTTTAAAAGCCTGAAAAAATGTTCCATTGTTTTCCTTTGCTCACACTTAGGCTACTTATTTGCTTGCTATAACACAACACAAGTTAAATCTGGCTAAATTAAACACCGCCAACATCGCAATTGTAGGATTTTTCCTTTATCCATATTGATTTAATTAATTTAGTCAATTACGTGAATTAATAAATTACTGAATTATTACCCAACTTAGGTTAGCCATCTCGTCCACCGAGGATAGCTGCAGATAAGTTGGTCATGAAACTGTACCGAAACTCCTTTTGTGGCGCTGTAAAAGCGTCTCGGTTAGTTTCAATTGAATTTACTTTAAATTATGCGCTTAGGCGCGAGAGCCAACAAAGAAGTGACCTAGATATGAACAAATGAATGACCAGCGGAAAGCACGGGTCACGATAGACAACATTTATTAACCACGACACGAGACAGACATAAAATATAAAACTAACAACAAATAACAATGTGATATAGTTCCTTTGTCTTGGAACGACCCTCATGTGCCTTTGATTTATGACTCATCCCTGTGCTGGTTTTATACATGACTATTAACTTCACTTGCATACATTTCTTTGTGAACATCAGATACATCAACAGTGAAACTTTGACATCAAAATAAGACTAAATATGCCCACCTTATAGACAACAATCTGAGAGTTATATTTCTTTATGTCTATATTACAATAAATGCCTCAAAATTAACATAAGACTTCCGTTAGTGGTAGTTGTTTAAAAACATACAATAAACTATAACCACATTATACAGACAGCATTATTAGGTCTTGCTTTTACCCAAAAATGCATGTCTGTTGTCCCTTGACAGCGAGTTTATGGGTGTATGTGGTGGAATGTGTGTGAGATAAGATGAGTGTGTGTGTGTGTGTGTGTGTGTGCATGTATGTGGGTCTGTGTGCGCGAATATGCGCTTTTTTCGGTGATCCAATTTATTATGATTAGCTGAACACCCATTCCCAGTTCCAGAGTTTGTTAGTGAGTTTGTGGTATATGAAATCCACGAACTCTGCGGTCCTTCATGGGTTAATCTGAGTTTGACCCATGGTTACCGATGCAGTATGTCTTGGGGCCATGTGGCCCATGGCGCCGAGGTGATGGTCTCTCCCGCTGTAAACTGTCCTTAGTTAAGGGGGTAAAGAGGTGATAACCTCACCCCCTGGTATGCGGAACAATGAAGGACTGTCTCTTAACTAGCTGGATATGGGGTCTTGAGAATGTTACAAGGGGTCTCTTACGTTATTAGGGTGTGATTCACCTTTTTTGATTCCTACAAAATTGCATGCGAGAAATTTTGGTCATACAATAACATCAATCATCAGCTATCAATTGTATTTGCTTCAAGTAAAGGCAGCAAAAGAATGCATTTCATTCAGAAGCACATTATTCAATAAAATAAAAATCCAAAGAATTTACAAGATATAATGTAAAAAAAAATTTTTTTTAAATGTATGCTTGGTGCATACAGGATTACGGCTGTTGGCGCTAGTAATAGTAGTAGTAGCCGCTGTTGTTATATCAACCGTGGAGTTTGTAATATCATTTACTTTTAACCTTTTAGTGTGTGTGTCTATGTGTGAGCATGTGTGTTTTCAGTGCCAGAAAATTATTTTGCTAATATTTAAAACTAGGGCCTAACCAATAAGGAATTTTTGGCACTTATACTGATAACTATAAAGAAGGGTTGTGATTTCTGATAACCGGTATTATTGGCTGATATCCACAACAAACATGTCTTCATTCAAATAGAAATTTATTTGAGAATAGTACAAAAATAGTCAAGCAGGCCTAAATGTCCATAAAAAAAAAACATTTTGTAAAATGTACACAACAATTACTCTAATCAGACCTATATACATGGCTATACATAACTGTTCATTTGGAAACCTGCACATTCATTAGTTTTTTTGGTTTAGCCTACTTAATTGGGAAAAAAATTTAAGTTATTAACCCTAGGCTATTCCAAACTAATTTCATTACATTTACTTTTAATCTCTTATATTGATCATTGTTATGCTAACCATACATTCTGTGTAATATACAGTGTCTTGCAAAAGTATTCATACCCCTTGAACGTTTATACATTTTGACACCTTACAAGCACAAACTTAAATGTTTTTTTATTGAGATTTTCTGTTATAGACCAACACAAAGTAGCACATAATTGTGAAGTGGTACGAAAATTTTACATGGTTTTCAAAATTTTAAGCAAATAAAAATCTGAAAAGTGTGGCGTGCATTTGTATTCAGCCCCTGTACTCTGATACCCCTAAATAAAATCCAGTTTAATCAATTGCCTTCAGAAGTCACATAATTAGATAATAGAGTTCACCTGTGTGTAATTTAGTCTCATTATAAATACACCTGTTCTGTGAAGGCCTCAGTGGT
>JAOVYU010000026.1:8946655-8960519 GCA_025674565.1 Synodontis membranacea
ATGTTTTGGAACCTGTACTTTTTACTTTCACTTGAGTAAAAAGTTGAGTCAATACTTCAACTTTTACTAGAGTATTTTTAAACAAAGATATCTATACTTTTACTTGAGTGAAGAATGTGTGTACTTTTGACACCTCTGCAATTGGCCCTTGTCAAACTTGCTCAAATCCTTACGCTTGCCCATTTTTCCCAACTTCTAACACATCAACTTTGACGACAAAATGTTCACTTGCTGCCTAATATATAGATAATCAGGGTTATTCCCTTCACCTGTTAGTGGCCATAATGTTATGCCTGATCGGTGTAATAATTCTATAATTATTTTTTGTGTCTACAATTGTCTATGTTAAGTTTGCGTCTAGTTTAGTAAATAATACCATTGACACACTTCTGGCTCACCCTAGGTTTAGCAAGCTCTTTGATCTTCTCAATTTCATCATCAGAAAGCATTTCCAGGTAGCGGACAATGTGTGGACTGTCCCACTCATCCTCCTCCTTCATAGGCTTGAGCAGAAGATGTGGGTTTCTTTTCCCATTCTGATAGCGGCAGAACAGCCTGCTACGTCTCTGCTGAGTCTGTGGCAAAAAAAAAAAAAAAAACTTTTTTTTTTTTTTTTTACACAAATGCTGAAAACATAAAAAAGTCCAAAGGAAAACACAATATACAACTGCAGGTAAAATTGTGAAGTCAGGATAAGACACTAACTACATTAGGATCCTGAAGTCCCACTAATCGGACTTCCATTACATTACACATGCCACTTAAATGCACTTGCATTTTAGACACATTGCCATAAACACATTGTCTGCCCGCCACTTATACACACATTTCCTCTCTTACGCACTAGGCTCAATGCACACCACTACCTATTTGTACATGGTGTCCCTCCTCTCCCACTCTTACTGCCTCATCATATTTATCATATTTAGTAATGTCCATTGGTGCTATATCTGGTATGTAGGCTAGATGAGATAAACTTACCATCCAAGACTTAAAATGGTGTATTTCATAGCTTTTTCAACATGTAGCCTTATGCTGAGAATAAATTTCTTTTGTGAATAGCTGCTGGGTGATCATAGTTCATTGATTATTTTTCACTTAATTTGATCAAATGATCACTGTAATGTTCTGTGTTGACAGTTTTTCCAGGATTGAGCAGCACAACATGAAGGTGTAATACACCTGTAATGTAGGTGTTAAGTCATATTTCTCTATGAAAGTGCATGTGGATCCCACCTACCAAGTTTCAGAATCTTACCAATTCCTTCAGATGCCTTAGAATAGTAGAATGATCTATATTCAAACATTTTGCCAGCTCGAGTTGAACAGTTAACTGTTTACAGGAACCTGCTTTTTCCACTGGCTTGCAGTCGCAGAAGTCTTTCAATGCAATATCCAATTTTCAGTATGCATCACATTTTGCAGTAAAACATCAACAAATACTACAAAAGTCAATTCCTCAAAATGCTCCCAATATGCTTGGACCCTGATTATCACAGCTTGTAGCTGTATTCATTGTTGGCTTATTTATTACATTCCATTTCATCTTCTATATTTTACTTTCTTACTACTTTGCCAATATATATTTTATTTTACATTGTATTATCTTTACTACAGTTACTCCTGCTTACTTGCACAGTCTACATGTTGTACCCTGCATAACTGTGTATATGACAAAAAAAAAAAACCTTTGAGTCATTTGATCGTTTGTACATATGATGACATACTAAGTATTTTTATACAGTTTTTTTTAAAAACCTGAAACATTCTTCTTTTAAGAAATGGAGACAAGAACAAGATCACTTTTATTATATTAAAGAGATTATTTAGATTATTGTGATATGTAATTAACAATATAATATACATTATATTTTGAAAAAGAACACAATTTCTTTGTCACGTGACCACTTATTGCACTCAGTAAGTGATTTCTGGCTGCGAGTCTCTGAAACACTTCGATTTGAATAAAAAAAACTTAATTAATTTCAGAATAATTATTATATAAAATAATATATTTATAATTATTATATAAAAGAATATAAATTGATATAAATATAACAGTATATACTTTCTGTCCAAAATCACCTCAGTACAGCATTGTTATGTACAGCATTGTACAGTCCAGGCTATGGTCAAAACACAGAAAGCAAACACGGATAAATGCTCAACAGTGAACTCACAAAGAATACACTATATTGCTTCGCAACGAGCCAAACAATGAGCTCTCCTTTTAAAACAGTCCTGTAAGTCTTTGTTAATTGGATGCGCCTGCATCCAATTGGCAGTCCTGGAGAGCCATAGCACATGCACACGTCAGCCATCTTGTTTGTAGTTCTGGCCACATGGGAAATGCAGTCAAGATTCAAGATTCTTTATTTGTCACATGCATAGTTATAGAGGTACAACATGCAGTGAAATGTATCCTGAACCGCTCATACTTGCAAATAACAAAAAAAGTCTATAAAATAAAGATTGAAACAAAAATTTTTAAAACCTATGTGCAAAATTTTAGAAAATGCTAACACCACAGAGGTCACGTGTTTAGGTCACAGAGCGTCATGGCAAGTTTCACTTCATTCGGAGCATGTTAGCTTCTTAGCATGTTAACATGCTAACACTTACACCACCAGAGGTCACGTGGTGAGGTCACAGAGCATCATGGCAAGTTTCACTTCATTCGGAGCATGTTAGCTTATTAGCATGCTAGCATGCTAATGCTAACACCACCAGAGGTCACGTGTTCAGGTGACAGAGCTGTGGTAATGTATTCTGATGAACGAAATAATAGCATAGCAAGTCCGATCGAGACGCACGGTTTGGTGTATTATTTGTCTAAGTGCGATGATCTGTGATTGAGTTATTTGAAATCGAAATTTGGTACGGAAGATGAAGAAGTTTAACTAGACAATTCCCCTTCGGCAAATCGCAAGAGGAATGCAGTGGATGTAGCAGTCATTAGCATAGTGTTAATGTGGTAGGAGCATGGTTCATTCGGGGCACGTAAGCTTATTGGCATGCTAACATGCTAACGCTAACACCACCAGAGATCACATGGAGAGGTCACAGAGCGTCAGGGCAAGTCTCACCTCCGTGCTTAAAATCTGCATCCCTAATAAGAAGGGACACATAGAATAACAATAGGTTGCTGCCAATAAAATAATAACATGGAAAAATATTTTTTAATGTAAAAAAAATCTGAGATAGATAAAGTATGATGAATGTTTAACCCGTTACAGATCTTTGGTTATTAAAAAATTGTGACTTTTGAATATATTTGTTTCGCAGTTCACTTGTATTTTTTTAGATGTGTGTATGCTGTGTTTAATAAAAAATTTTTTTTTAAAGTTAGAGCGCCCAAACTGAGACTTGAACCCGGGACCCTCAGATTAATAGTCTGACGCTCTACCGAGTGAGCTATCTGAGATCTGAAGGCTTTGCTCACAGTAACTGTCTAAAACCTGTCTAAAAGCGTTTTCATTGCGTTCGTTGGGGTGGTGATGGCAAGAAAAAGCTGCATGCAACGTTTTTTTGACGCTGTATAAATGCGCACGTCACGAAAGCCCATGTGAACACTCTCATTCACTGCTGTGTGCAGAAAGCACGTTGTCGACTCGTTTTTACATATAGGGCCGAATCCCAAATGGTCTCTTATACGCCATGAAGGGCACTACAGAGGGAGAATAACCCTATTGAAGTGCAGCTTTGTAAGGACCAGTCAGTATTTTGGGATTGAACCAGAGGGAACCGGTGTGAGCCTCCGGAATAGCAATTTCTTGATATTATCTTTAACCCAAACATTCTTTTTTGTGTTGTTGTGCGAGTTAACGAAATAATGAAAATGAAAGCTTTCCAGCCAAGCCAGCGTAGCCGCTAGCAGCTACACTAATAGCCATAAACACACAAGAAACAGATAAGAACACTCACCAAAACTTCTTTAGCCACCAGCGCTGCTACGTGGAACCCATAAACACATAACGAACCTCACCAAAACTCCTAGAATCTTCCACCTGGCCTGCACAAGAGGCTATAAAAATTATATTTGTTAAATTATTCCAACATCGCGAAAATGGCTGTTTGCTGCTCAGACTCGTCCTATGCAACAGTGCATGTGCGAGGAGGGGGGGCGTGGCGCAGACCCTGTTGTAGTTCGTGTGTTGACCTGTAGGGGCAGAGTCAAATGAATGGGAGTCAATGGGAAGCGAAAGTTATAGCACCCTCTTGGAGTGAAATGAATGGCAGTCTATGGGGACCAAACTCTTGGAGTTTGTGTGTTGACCTGAAGGGGCAGAATGAAATGAATGGGACTGAGTAGGGAGCAAAAGTTATAGCACCCTGTTGTAGTTTGCACGTTTACCTGTAGGGGCAGAGTTAAATGAATGAGAGTAAATGGGCAGAGAAAGCTATAGCACCCTCAATGCATCCCTATGGGACCAGAGCATGTTTGAGCATGAATAACGTCGCCATGGTAACGTAATCTGATGGCCCAAATAATTGCATAGCGAGTCCAATCAAGATGCACGGTTTGGGGTATTATGTGTCCATGTGTGATGATCTGTGATTGAGTTATTCGAAAAATCAAAAGTTGGTACGGAAGATCAAGAAGTTTAATAAGAAGGGACACCACAGAATAACAATAGGTATGCAGTTTCACTGCATCCCTAATAATAAGGGACACACAGAATAACAATAGGTATGCAGTTTCACTGCATCCCTAATAATAATATTAATAGCAAACTCTGAATGTGCAAGAGTATGTTTACATATTACAAGAATATGTTTACATGAAATGTTCTGTGTAAGGATGCTCTCAACAGCGCCTGAGTAGAAAGCCTTAAGGACAGCAGGGGAAACTCCCTCAGATGGCACAGATGCTGCTTCGCCCTTTTCGTCTGAGCACAGATATGCTCAGTCCTTGTCAAGTTCTCCGAGATGTGGATGCCCAGGTACTTAAAACTGCTCACCCTCTCCACTGGAGCTCCACTGATGGTGAGGGGTCTGTGGTCGTGATGTCTTCTCTTAATGTCCACCACCAGCTCCTTAGTCTTACTGACATTCAGCTGGAGGCAGTTTTCCTGACACCATAGTGCCAGGTTCTCCACTTCGTCTATGTAGGCCAACTCATCGTTGTTGAAGATGAAGCCCAGCACCACCGTGTCGTCAGCAAACTTAACAATGGGGTTGGAGTCATGCATGGCCACACAGTCTGAAGTGTAAAGAGAGTACAACAGTGGAGAAAGAACACACCCCTGAGAAGCACCTGTGTTGACTGCACCTGCCCACCCTCACCGCCTGAGAACACCCAGGCACACAAGCGTTTGTTGAGTCCTAGATCCCTCAGCTTTGTGAACAGTCTGTGAGGCACTATTGTGTTGAATGCTGAGCTGTCGTCAATGAACGGCAATCTGACATAGTTACTCAGCTTTTTGTTCACGTGACTGAGAGTAGTGTGCAGGACGTGGGAGATGGCATCCTCTGTGGATCTGTTAGGGTGGTAGTTGAACTGGAACAGATCTAAGGAGCTGGGGATGGAGGAGGAGATGATATTTTTTTTAGCAGTCGCTCAAACACCTTCATAAGCACCGAAGTCAGTGCAACAGGCCGGTAGTCATTCAGGCCTTTAAGGTTTGTTGGTCTTTGGCACAGGGACGATCTTTTGAAGCACATAGGGACCATGGAATTCACCAGGGACTTGTTAAAGATGGAGGGGAACACACTTGACAGTTGGTCAGCACAGCAGCGCAGCAGGTGCCCAGAGATGCCATCTGGACCCGCCGCTTTCCTGGTGTTCACCCTCCTCAGCGCTGCACGAACGTCTTGCTCTGCGATGCTGATGACGCATTCCTCGCTGATGATGTCACCATCCTCAGTCACTAGGATGTTAGCGTTAGCTGCCTGGCTAACCTCGAACCGAGCATAGAATCATTGGTGAATGCAGATTCAGTGACGATTGTCTTGGTGTCTTTGGCCTTGTAATCCGTGATCGTGCGCAGTCCATGCCACATACGGCGTGTCACCCTGGTGGAAGTGCGATTCCGTTTGCTGTCGTATGCTGACGCCATAGAAAGCCGCTGTATAAGAGCTCATATCACCGCTAATGAAAACAGCATTATAAGCAGTGGTCCGGGCGTTCACAGCAGCGTGGATCGATCGGTCCACCCAAGGCTTCTGGTTCGGAAACAACTTGAACCTCACTGTCGGGACAACTTCAATCACAAGCGTGCTAACAAAGCTAACTGCTACATCGGCAAACTCATTGATGTCTTCTGCGTAGGCTTGGAACATGTCCCAGTCTACGTCATTGAGTGCGTCCTGCAGTGTAGCCTCTGATTGGTCAGACCAGCGTTGCACCTCCATCATGACCGGAGCTTCAAGATGAAAGCTTTCTTGATATTCCGGTATGAGGAAAATGGTGTTGTGGTCTGATATCTCAAATGCTGGATGGAAAACAGCTTTGTAGCCTCGCTTGGACAGTGTGTAACAATGGTCCAGTGTGTTGAGTCCCCTCGTCGGACATGAAACATGTTGGTGAAAGTTCGGCATAACCTGTCTGAGGTTAGCTTTATTAAAGTCTCCTGCTACAATGAACGCTGTGTCCAGGTGTTTATTTTGAAGCTCACTCAGCACATCATGTATTTCGGACAAAGCCGTGTCTGTGTCTGCATGGGGTGGGATGTAGAGCGCCATGGCAATGATCGAGGTGAACTCGTGAGGCAGGCAGAAAGGACGACACTTAATGCTCAGATATTCCAAATGAGGCGAGCACCCGCTGGAGAGAATGGAAATGCTCCTGGCACCGCACCACTTGTTAACCATGAAACACACCCCTCCACCTTTAGCTTTGTTAGACTCCGCCGTCCTGTCCATGCGGAACACAGAGAATGAATACGATGAGGTTACGACTTGGTCCGGCACGGTGGGGGTCAGCCATGTTTCAGTAAAGCACAGAAGGTTACAATCCCTCATTGTAACTCTGTAACTCTGGCTCTGAGGTCATCAAGCTTGTTCTCCAGTGACTGTACATTAGCCAGCAGGAAACTCGGCAGAGGGGTGCGATAAGCTTGCTCTCTCATTCTGTTATGGACACCGCCGTGTTTCCCCGGCGCTTCTTTGTTCTTCGCCGCGGGATAGCGTTGCCTCCATTGTTGTCACTGTCCGAGCCACGAAGAGTCAGGCTTAAAAGTACTAGAAATTAGTGCCGGAATCTGAATTCCTATATCCAGTAGATTTCTACTGTCATAGGTCACCAAACCTGAAGTACTATTTGTGAATGAAAGTAAAATAAATAAATAAAAAAAGAAAAAAGCGCAAAGTTTGTACGGAGCGGTCAGGAAGGCGTCTGGACGTGGCCGCGATGTGTGCATGACAGACCCCCCCCCAAGGCGCTTCTTCCGGAGTGCCTTCTACTGGTTAACTCTGGCAGGCTTGGGCCCGTGTACTAAACATGTCCTGGCACATGATCGGACAGACTTTCTGTCTGAATGGGAACTCAGGCATTAACTCAGGCATCAGTGATATCCTTTGACCAGGGGCACAGACCTTGGCTGGATCAGACCGGAGCTGACTCTGTGGCTGATGCCAGAGCCGGAACAGACTCTGTGGCTGACACGAGAGCTGGAACAGACTCTGTGGCTGTAGCTGGAGCAGACCTGGTGACTGGAGCAGATTCTGTGACTGTGATTGGAGCAATGATGTAGTCCAATAGGCAGAGTGACGACATCGTCCTCGAAGCCCGGAGGCGGTGCGACGACCTTGGACTCGGACTCAGACTTGGGCTTGAACTCAGACTTGGGCTTGAACTCAGACTTGGGCTTGGACTTGAGCTTGGACCTGAACACAGGCGTGGACACAGCTTTGTCCTCCCACAGGAGCTCAAGAGCGGTAGCCTCCTTTTTGGGCCCTGGAGGGAGCTCAGGAGCTGTGGCCTCTTCCTCAGCCACTAGAGGGAGCTCAGGAGCTGTGGCCTCTTCCTCGGCCACTGGAGGGAGCTCAGGAGCTGTGGCCTCTTTCTCGGCCACTAGAGGGAGCTCTGGAGCCGTGGCCTCTTCCTCGGCCACTAGAGGGAGCTCTAGGGCAGTAGCCTCCGTCACAGCCACTAGAGTGAGCTCTGGAGCCATGGCCCCTTCCTCAGCCACTAGAGGGAGCTCAGGAGCTGTGACCTCTTCCTCGGCCACTGGACGGAGCACTGCAGCCATGGCCTCCTCCTCGGCCACTGGAGGGGGCTCTGGTCTGCAGGCTGAATTCTCAGCCTGCTATGGGAGATTCATGGAGCTTTCAGGAGCACACTCATCGCTGCAGGCCTCTCCCTCAGCCTGCCAGGATTGCTCCTTAGTGCTTACAGCCCCCCTACCAAAATATCTAGGGGTGCTCCTGTCTGGAGGGCTGTCAAAACCCCTTTAGCATATCCCCAAAGTCCATAGGATTCTCCAGGCATGGGTGCTTAGTGTCGATCACGTATTCCGGAAAGTCTATCATACGGTGCCGGAGTGGGTAGGTTATATTTGGAGGTACACATGGGATTTACCTGGTGCTCAGACGGTTCCGCTGCATCTATGTTTATGCGAAGCAATCTGTCAGAAGATGTGTGTTGGGTGGATGCATTCGCAGGAATCCAAGAGGCAGAAGTGAAATTTTAACAGTTTTATTAAAATCCACAATCAGGCAGACAGATCCGAAACGTGAGGCGAAAACATAATCCAAATAACAAGCGAGGTACAGGCGATCAGCAAACAACAATACATGGGCTAGTCAGAATATCAGAAGTCAAGGAAACAGCCTACGGTCAAAACACAGAAAACAAACACGGATAAATGCTCAGCAGTGAACTCACAAAGAAAACACTATATTGCTTCACAAGGAGTCAAACAATGAGCTCTCCTTTTAAAACAGTCCTGTGAGTCTTTGTTAATTGGATGCACCTGCATCCGATTGGCAGTCCGGAGAGCCATGGCAAATGCACACATTGGCCATCTTGTTTGTAGTTCTGGCCGGGAAATGGGAAATGTAGTCCATATCCAACGTGTGCATGACAAGCAGACAGCCTAAATTTTTTTATTCTCCATTTTCATGTCGAACCATTTTCTTTTTACCTCAGGTAAATCGCATTTAATTCACCATTTCTTCAATTTGTTCTGTTAACAAATGATTGCCATTCATGAGTATATGCATGAGTATAAATAAAATCAGTATTTCAGCATTTACCTTTGTAAATCTGGAGGAAAATTTTTTGTTTGTTTTGACTTACACAAACATTTCCACAAAACGTTGAACACAAAAAATGATTTCATAATTTGGCAATTTACGATCTGCTGTTAACGTATTTGTGCTAGATAGCATAAGGAATGTTTAGATGTTTTGTAAAGTGCATGCTTCGGCAGGTTGGAATTGTTTTGGTGGCATGCAGAGAACCAACAGAATATTACGCAGGATGTCACGAATGTTTTGGCTCATTAGTATATATGAGTAAAGGTTTCTGGGTTTTTGGCAATCCAAGATTGTAATATTTTTTCTTCATATCTTATACGGGTTCCTCTTTCTTTATTGCACTCACCATTTTGACCCCCTCTCCTCTACACAGGGCCTCATAGACGTCTCTCTCAGGTAAATAATCTTTTGGGCGCTCATACGTGACCAGCTGAATGGATGTCTTTTCAGTGGGCTCCTTTTTGGTCTGGTCGACGTCTCTTAGCTCACTGGAGAGCATCTGCTCAAAATAGTGCAGATTTCCTCCTGCTCTCTGGTGGCTGGGATCTATTAACATACAGAGACAAAGGAAATGAATGAATGATTATTGCAATAAATAATTAAAATTTATTAGTGCAGTAAATGTTACCTTCTCCTTATTAGCATAACAGCCCAATGGTTTATTATAGACTCTGAAATGCAGAATTAAATCACTACATGAAATAAATATTTTAGCCAATTAATTTAAACAGATAAGCACAGATGGATATAATATAACTAATATAATACATGTTTTATATAAATGATTCTGTACACATTTTCATCCAAAGCAACTTATAAGGGAGTCAATATGTGATCCAATCATACACTGATCAGCCATAACATTTGAAGCACTTGCCAATAGTATGTAGGTTCCTCTTCTGCCACCAAAACAGCTCTGACCTATGAGGGCTCCACAAGACCTCTCAAGGTTTGCTGTGGTATCTGGCACAAAGATCTGGCACAGATCTTTTACATCCTCCGAGTCTGATTGGACTTGTTTGTCCATCACATCTCACTCATGCTTGATCAGACTGAAATCTGGGGAATTTGGAGTCAACACTTGAACTATCATGTTCCTCAAACGTGGCAGGGAGCATTTTGCTGCAGAATGAGGCAAGTACTATTATTAAACACCACTGCAATGAAGGGGGTGTACTTGGTCTGCAACAATGTTTATTTAGGTGGTACATGTCAAAGTAACACCCACATGAATGCTAGGACCCAAGGTTTCCCAGGATAACATTGGCCAGAGCATCACACTGCTTCCTCTGGCTTGGCTTCTTCCTATAGTGCATGCTGGTGCTATCTCTTCCCAGAGTTAGAAATGCACATGCACCCTGCCATCCACATAATTTAAAAAAAAAAAATGGGTTTCATCAGACCAGGCCACCACCTTCCATTGCTCCAAGCTGTGGACTGGGATCAGCATGGCATACACAGCAAGATGTGATGCACTGTGTGTCCTGACACCTCTCTGTCATAGCCAACATTTTTTTTTTTCAAAAACATTAACTTTTTTTTTTTTCAGCAATTTGTGATACAAGAGCTCTTCTGTGGGATCAGACCAGATGGGCTAGCCTTTGCTCCCCAGGCACACCAATGAGCCTTGGCCACCTATGACCCAGTCACTGGTTCACCAGTTGTACTTGATTGTATCACTTTTGGTAGGTATTAACCACTGCATACCGGAAACACCCCACAAGATCTGCTGTTTTGTAGATGCTCTGATTTTGTTTAGTCTTAACAATTTGGCCCATGTCAACGTTGCTCAGATCCTTATGCATGCATATTCCTCCTGCTTTCAACTCAACAACTTCAAGAACTGACTGTTCACTTGCTGCTTATGTCCTATATCTCACCTCTTGACAGTTGCCACTGTAAAGTGATAATGTTATTCAGTTCACATTACAGTTTTAATATTATGGCTACTCAGTGTATATTTATTACCCACAAACTTTGCCATGTTCCCAGGTATCAGTAACGTTTTAACAAACCACTCCTTTAACATCTGCTATATACAGTATATATTAAGACATTACAGAACATTCTAGCCCATATCCTTCGTTTAACTGAAATCAGTGGCATCAGTGCTGTAATCCCATTCTTTGTATATACACAATCATTAATTCTCAATATGTTTGTGTTTAGTCATTCTATTTCAAAATTCCAGTTATTTGTCAAATTTGTCAGTTATCTGTAGTATCTGGTGATCACCAATGTTTTATTACTGTAGTTATCGAAATATAGTTTGCCTGTATTTTGACTTCAAATATGGATTTGCCAGTGGTTACTGTGCTTTGATTGTACAATAATATGTCCCCTGATGTTGCACGGATTACCAATGGAGACAAGGCGTCGGGTGAGTTCAATGGCACGAGGAATATCTCCCATCTGATAGACGGAGTAACTCAGGTAGTCCAGGATGTCTGATTTGGATGTTTTTGTAGCCTCACCAGCATCCATCTGTCGGAGGGCCTGTTGCATCCACAGCACTGCATGGTAGTAGTCATTCTCATTGTATGCTGTCTTTCCCATGTCAAAGCAGTCATCTACTGTCAGAAAAGCATTGTAGAGCACACCTGTGGACCAAAGTTAGAACAGTGCTTACAGTAAAATAATTTATTTTTCTGTTTCTAAATTTAAGCCTCTACCACAATGGCTCTAAATGTTTAAAGAAATCATTACTAATCATTAGTATCCATAATAAAGAAATCTAATAGGATAATAGGCATTTAACAGGGGTTCATTTATTGGAAAATTGAAAATTGGAAAAAAATAAGGTAATATTGTTTCAATATGCCTCAAGTTAAGAAATTTTGTTCTGTTCACCATGGTTGTAAAGGGTTTCAGAAAGACAAAAAGACTCTTCCTGACAGTTTGGCCTTTCACCTCTGCCCTTTCAGAATGTGTCTGTGTGAGTATGTATATTTACAGCCCCCTCTCTAAAAGTATTAGAATGGCAAGGCCAATATTTTTTGCCATATACTGAAAACATTTTGGCTTGAGATCAAAAGATGAACTTGAGAAAATAGATCAGAATTTCGGAAAAATTTATGTAAAAACTTGGAGAACTTGGCTTCAAAAATCTGTACTTTTTTTCATACTAAACATAGGAACATGCTAACCATTAAGATTAGCATTAGCAGTTAGCATGTTATCAGCGAACCAGTTTGTGCAATCGTTACTAATAAAGAGGCCAGTACGTGCTGGTGTTCCACATAAAATATCACATAAATACAGACGTTTCTAATGAAGTGGCCAGTATGTTCAGACATTCCTAATAAAGTGGCCAGTATGTGAAGGCATAATACACAAGTATAAAGTAATAACATGGACGTATGCACTGTTGTTCCTAATAAAGTGGCCAGTAAGTCTGGAGGTAATATTGCAAAAATTTATGAAATGGGAGTGAGGAAATGGGAAGTTTTCCTATTCCCCATAATGTGAACACCTCAATTTTGTCTCAGAAGTATGCTGGTATAAAGTGAAATTTATTGTTGTCTCAGTTTGACAGCTGTTATGGAGTGTGTGTGGTGATATGCTGTTTGGTTCTTGCCAATCTTGGGTGCATTATAGCCAAATATGCTGTTACTTTTGTAGTTTGTTCAGATGCAATTTTATAGGCATAAGTCATGCTGCCATATTCTTTTTGGCCAGAAGGGGCTTTTTTCTAGCAACCCTTTCATAAAGCCATATTTGTTCAGTCTTTTCTGGTTGTGCTGTTATGAACATAAACATGTGCTTAGAAAGTCCTGTAGATCACATGATGGGGTTTTCTCCATATATTAAAGCATTAAACAGTCTGGACTGAATTTGCTGGGACTTCAACTCCTGGGAAGATTGGCAACTGTCTTGAATGCATCCTATTTGTATACAATCCTTCTCAATGTAGAATTAATAATTTCAAATTGTTTTGAGATGGCCTTTTAACTCTTACCAGATAGATGAGCAGCAACAATTGCTTCTCTGGGCTCATGGCTGAGTGCCCCCCTTCGTCTAGGGGTGTGTCTATATTTCACTCTAAACTTGCCCATTCATTCACTTGCAGGGTGTTACCATGAGATGGCGCTTTCTTTACAAAAACAGATTACATTTGTGGTCAGTTTACATACACTCATGAGCTGTTATTTTTCCAGGATTGAATGAATGTACAGCAAACATCTTTTAAAACATTTATGAAAAACAAGAATTTGGTGCACACTTTTTTTTGGATTTTCTCTAATCCACACAGTGTCAAAATGATGTACACCAAACTAATAAATGTCCCGTCACAATAGAACAGGTCTCAACCAGAGGCTTTTGGTAGCCATCAACAAGCTTCAGGCATAATTCTGGCTATATATTTGATCACTCATTTTGACAGAATTGGTAGAGTTCATTTAAATTGGTTGGTTTTTTGGCACTGATCCGGATTTTAAGCATAGTCCACAAATTTTCAATAGCTTTCAGTTCAGGGCTTTGGTAAGGCTATGCCAGAAGCTATCACAATCATATCATGACTGATTGTTGACAGCTGTTGACTGATTAAAGAATTTGTAGGTGTTTGGGAGTTGATGATCCTGACGTGCTGCAGCAAGCTCATTTACATCTGGATGGTGGTGGTACTGGTAAACTGTGAAAATCACATTCTTTGATTTCTCCA
>JAOVYU010000026.1:8989873-9000671 GCA_025674565.1 Synodontis membranacea
AATGTAAATGGTCATGAAAATAAAAAACACACATTGAATGAGAAGGTGTGTCCAAACTTTTGGCCTGTACTGTATGTTAGAATTAACAATTAACCATTACATTGTGCTTTGTCATAAGTAATTTTTTCTGTCAGAAATGCAAATAATAACCGCTTCTCGGCCATGTGTGTCTCTCTCTCTCTCTCTCTCTTTCTCAGACATCCCCCCACACACACTTTTCCCCAGTAGTGAAGCCATTCGGGTTTCGAGAGGTGTCAGCTCCGATGTGCCCTCACCGCCTCTGGTAGCAGACACGCTCTTTCGATGCGCTGCAATTCTTTTTTTTATAATCACTTTCAAATCTGGCCTTTTTTTTTTTGGTCACCGTCCTGTTTGCAGCACTCACTTCATTCTCAGCATTTGTTACCTGTTGCCACCCATTGCCTTTCTTTCTTTTTGTTTGTCACCACACTACTGTGACCAACAAGCAAAATATTTTTTTTCTGCTTTCCACTTCACCTGCAAGCACATCTATCTCTGTTTCAGAAAAATGTATCTTCTTAAATGGCACTTTTACTTTTAACTCATGATGGCATGAGTTTTTCAGGTTTACATCGGAGGCTTAAATAAGCATGAGGTGACCATGTATGGTTGAACGGGGGCGTGTCGAGGGTGTATAGAGGGCGGAATATGCAGCAAATCCACGTGAGCACAATCCCAGGTAGAGTGCGATTTATATATATATGCTTGAAAGTGTGTGTGCACACGTTTTTATAAAACATTTTTTTTTTTAAACAAAACAAAAGATTTAAACAAAAGATTTTTTTTGTGTACATCATTTTCGTCTTTTGAACATACACTTTTAATATGAGTTCTACGCAAACTTTTATAAATGAGACCCGTTGTCTTAATTCAACCAAAAATCTGTGGTGTGACCTGAAGTGGGATGTGCACCAGAAATGCCAGATCTAAAATCTTTCCAAGTCAAAATGAACCATGCTGACAGACTGCTACCCAAAAAGGTGGTGTAATAAAATTAAAAAGGTGCTTTAACAAAGTTTTAGTTTTGAGGTGTGGACACAGGCAACTAGGTTATTGTAACATTTTTATTTAAAAATTTTCCTCTAAAAAAAAGTTTCTGATTATTTTTCCCCTTTAATTTGTACACTTTGCAATTTCACATTAAAGGTGGAAATGGTCTGACATGATTTACCGTAATTCTATCTATCAAAAAACTGCCATTCAGTGTAGACTTTTTATATCTACCGTATTTTCCGGACTATAAGGCACACTTAAAATCCTTTAATCTTCTCAAAAAATCGACAGTGCGCCTTAAAATCCGGTGAGCCTTATGTATGAATTCTGGTTGTGCTTACTGACCTCGAACCGATTTTGTGGTACACAGCGCTCAAAAATCTGTCAAAATGTTTTAGTACGACTTTGGTAAGCTACGAAGCCGCACCACTTGATGGATTGACAGAGTATTTCGGCTACCATAGTCAGGAGCCTCGCAGAGTAATACGCTTCAATCCTGTGCTTAATGCGCCTTATAATCCGGTGCGCCTTATGTATGAAAATAGACCCGTTCATTGATATTGCGCCTTATAATCTGGTGTGCCTTATAGTCCGAAAAAAAAGGTACTCTAGAGTACCTAAGGCTTCGAAATTGAGTGCTCAGTGTCTAGTATCTTATGATTTCAAGACAGCATCTAAAATGCTAACATGATTTTTTATATTATCGATATAGTTTATATATTATAATATATATATATATTGTAATATATATTGTATAATTTTTATGTAAATATATATATATTTTTGTAAATCTGATAATTTGTGGGTGATTGGCAAATGAATATGAAGAAAAACAGTGCTTCGAAATATTTTGCAAATGCAGCAGAAATTTCTATAATTTGATTTGGGTTAAGAAAACATTTGAACACAACTTTTCAAAATGATACAAATAAGTCTCATTTCATTTTTAAGTTGTATTTCTTTGCTATTAGCTTAGTACCTGGACGTAAGTAAAGTCCTTTTCGCTGGATCAGCAGCTATGTCACTGATGTAGTCCTCGTGGTGTTTCAGGGACATGAATGAAGTGCTTTTCCTCATGTCCCAAACTTTCAAGGTACCCTCATCATCCCCAGTGGCAACCACATTCTCATCAACTAACAGCAGGGCGTTAATAGGCTTGCTAAACAGGAAAATAAAGTCAGTTTACAGCAGGAGTTCTCAGCGTATGATCCCACCACCCAAATAGTTTTTGTTTGTTTTAAAAAGCCTGGAATTATAGACATACAACTAAGTTAATTGCATTATTGCAAAATTACTTTGTTAAATAGTTATGCCAACTTTTTATTTGAGCAAGATTTGAGCATGATCAAATAGTGGCTAGAAGTCACAAGGTGACATTATAAAGTAATTTCCATATTCACTGTTTTTTCATTAATCTGGGACCCACAGATACATTATGTGAAAACATACTAAGCAAAATTAAGTTCAGTGCAATGCTTTTACAGAACTCATAATGTCACCTCATACTGAGAAAAAGTAATGATGCTAGCCATAATGTCTTATACATGCAATGCAAGGACAGAGCATAAAATTTTACATGTGAAACTTTAGTCAGAAACTTGCTCAGTTTTTGCCAAGGGTGCAAATGCAGTGTGCTACATTAGAAACATTGAGAGAAGATGATGATACAAATGTTATTCACTGGATGCCTGGGTGTTTCGGCTCAATCTGATGATAATTACATGATTATTTCTAGGCCCATGGTTCTTGAGATATCTGCTAAAATGTAAAAGGGTGTGCAACAGTGTAAAAATGGACTCAGCAAATAGGGCAATACCTGTGAGCTTTAGGAATGCGCTTAACAAGTTTTCCAGCCTCTACATCCATAATGTGAACAGCTTTGTCTTTGGACACACTAAATAATTCTGGAAGAGAGAGAGGAACATACAGGAACAACTCATCAGTATAACATAGCATGAAAGATTAAAAAATCTTGCAAAAAAAAAAAGAAAAAAAAAAAAAGACTGACTTTCTCCATCACTTGAAAAGGCAACTTTTCTGCAGGACTTCAGGTGGTGCCCAGACGACCACAGCTCTTTGTTCTCCCTATCATTGCAAGAGTATCTGTATCTGCAATGTTGGGTGGGGCATTTAAATGTCATTAAAAGTTTTCAATCATTTTCAACAGTTTACTTCTAACTACAGGGGGTAATGTAACTTCAACATTCTAGCTTAGTATATTGCTGTAGATCAGGGCTGTTTTAATATGCACTGCTCACTTGGTGAAAAAAGGATTTCTGAAAGAGCTTTGTAATGGTTCTTTATATTTTTAATGGTTTTAGCTCAGTAAACATGCACTAGGAAGCATTCTCACAGGGAAACCCTCTGGTGAAGAGTTCAACATAGAGGCTTTAGGATTATCAAACTACAGAGTTACTGTAATATATCTAATTATCTGCTAAAGTATTTAGACAAAAGTAAGCAGTGTTTCACTCTTTCATGTTGCTAAACTGCTCTTGCTAAATACATGAAGAAGTGGCTTCAGATAGCATAAGTTATATATCATCTCTGACTTAAAAAACCACACACAAATATATGTCGCCATCAACATCTCCAGCAGCAAGGATATCTTCTTTAGGATGGAATGCCAGCGAGTTTATTATGGCCTCTTGCTTGATGTCTTCTGGAGTCTCCCGGATGTTCTGTGTTTGAGGTTTGGGCATTTCTTCCTTATATGGAACAGAAGACCAAAGTGTTTATTATGAAGCAAATATTTTTAGTCGTTATAGCTAAGAAAACAAGCATGTCACCCTGCCAGTTTTCATACCCCATGTAAACAATTTAAACAAGGCAATAAGGAAAAATGGTAAAATATATTATACAACTTGCTTCAAAACTCAAGTTAACATTTGCAACTTTATATGTGAGCATTTGATAATATACGTGAAATCAAAGTTTTGTATTTCTAGTGAATTTTCAGAGGTCTGACCACTTATCAAATTTAAATTTTTTTGTCCTTAAATTTAAGAATATTAATATTATAATCATGCTTAAAAGTGAAATTCAGATATTCAGTTATTATTAACAAATAACTGTAGGCTAACTGCAATAAGTTATGTTTGCTTTATTTAAATTTAATTAATGGCGCAGCCATTCAAAAGGACAGTGGCAGCATGTTCCTGTAGCTCAACTAATACAGAACTGCTAGTCTGGTGTCAGCAACACCAAGGTCATGGATTCAAATTCCAGAGACAACATACATATACTCAGTAAACGTACAATTTCCATGTTATTTATGTTATGAAAGCCTAACACATAGAATCATTCTGTAATCACTCTGTTCAGTTTTACACTAAATAAAGTATTTATTTCTTTTGCAATAGCACTGCACAACGATTTTTTTTTTTTTTTTTTTTTTTTTTTTAAAAAGTCTTGCTTCCTGAAAAGTTTTTGCTGATTCTGACAGGTGCCTACTGGGTATGCACAAATATAGTTTTGGTTTTACTGCATCATGTAGGAACTCTGAGAAATAGACATTTATATGTTTACTGACAATAACGTATTGACGTTTACGGTTCGCATAAGCTATTTAATTCAACATAACTAAAAGTGTTTTGCTCCTGATTTTCTTTTGTATTCAGTGTCTGGTATATCAAGGTGCAGTGTGTCCAACAGTAGTCAGCAAGCATTAACGGATTCCAGTTGCCCTGGTATCGTTTCTCCATTGTAGCAATGTCCTGGTGAAACCTTTCACCGTGTTCATCACTGACAGCACAGAGATTTGTGGGGAAGAAGTCCAAGTGTGAGTGGAGGAAATGAATCTTGAGTGACATTTTGCACTTCATTGTCTTGTATGCATTTAGAAGCTTGTTGACCAGCTGAATGTAGTTTGGGGCTCTGTAATTGCCCAGAAAATTGTCAACAATGTCGTTGAAGGCTTTCCAGGCAATTTTTTTTCCGGCCCAACTAACAGACCTTCGAACCGCTTGTCACTCATAACATGTCTGATCTGGGCTCTTTGATCTTGGCATCAGTAATTCTTGGGAACATCTGTCTTAAATAACGAAAACCTTCGCCTTCCTTGCTCATTGCTTTCACGAAATTCATGAGTCCCAGTTTTATGCGAAGAGGAGGCAAAATATCTCTGCCAGGTCAACAAGTGATTCATGTGCCACATTTTTTTGTCTTGGAACTAACTTTTTACGGAGTGGCCAGTTCTGCCGAGAATAGTGTGACTCTTTGGCACGGCTGTCCCATTCGCAGATAAAACAACAGTAATTTGTATAGCCAAGCTGCAGTCCTAGTAACAACAACTTTAAAGATCTCCACAGATATTCCAGTTGTACCTGGTATACTGGACGTACTTCAGTAATAGTTCTATATTCACATACGCTTCTTTCATGTGTGCTGCAGAGCCAACAGGTACTGAAGGGTAAACTTTGCCATTGTGTAAAAGAACAGCTTTCAGGCTTAACATTGACGAATCAATGAAGAGATGCCACTCTTCTAGGTTGTGATCACAATCCAAGGCCGAGGACAATCCTTCAATGTCACAACAGAAACAGAGACTGTCTACTTGTGCACAAAATTTGGTTATATTATGATGTCGGTCTCGAAACACAGAAATTTTCATACCTGGTGACAGCAAACACCATTCCGGCAGTCTTGAACCCAGCAGCTCAGCTTTTGCTTTTGACAGACCCAAATCTCTGACCAAATCATTCAATTTGGACTGTGTTATCAGATGTGGATCGCCTGATGAGCACAGTTCAAAATCCAGGTCAATGTCACTGTCAGTACCCTGCAATGCAGTTTCTTCATCTGGTTCGTCTAAGGTCGAATCCTCTGGTGGTTCTGGAATTGAAAGACTGTCGTCATGTGGCACGGGTCTTATTGCTGAAGGCAGATTAGGATATTCAATTGACCTTGATTTTGGTCAAGATCACGTTGTCTTTCTGTTCACGCCATATCATCGGAACAGCAAAGGTCATCGCCTTTCGAGTGCCTCTGAGGCTCTCAGACTGACAGCACATGTCGCACAGCAAATGTGAGGCGCCCGTTGCTCGTCTTGATCGCCTATTTTGCAGCCAAAATACAGATAAGCTTTCTTCACAAGAGCAGTCATCAAACGTCTCTGACGTGCAAGTGTATATTCGCCACAGATATAACAGAATGTACTGCGGCCGTTACCACATTGACGAGACATATCACCCGACACCAAAACGTCTACAGCATCAAGCTGATTTACTGTTATATTGCTACAGATACTATACTGATACTATATATACACACTGACTATCTATATTAACCAAATGAGCAGGATCTGTGTATGCAAGCCACCTTTATAGCATGCTGAGACAGTGTCAAGCTCATTCAAACCTGCCCAGGCATGCCCAGGATGTCATCTTTCACAGAACAGCTTCCAACCTGGCCTGATTCCGTGCCTGGACATGCCCAGGCTGCACAAACCGTTGTTGATAAGTCACTTGGGGGAGCGAAAATGTTTGGATACAAATATAAGAAAAAATCATGACAAAACTTACGATTTCTCTGATACTGTATGTGATGGGTAAATTTTGATGTGATATTCGTGATCAGCACCCATCCGAAGATCCGTCAACACTAATACAATTTTTTTCGTGAATTGCAAAGGCACCAAATATACATCTTCAAACAAGGGGCAAAATGGAGATAATAAGGCATGTCTACACTTACACCGTGGGAAAATTACATAAGTGTGCATTTCATCCAACATGATTTCCTGATTTCCTTTTGGGCGGAATCACATATAACCAAGTGAAATTCATCTGATATCATGCGAACAGTGACCATAACAAATTTTACGTCTTGCAAGCTCCGTTGCCGGGTAGCCATGATACCAGAGACGGTCTTACAAAGCTTCCAAAAAAAACAACGACACGTCGACTATTAAATTAGTTGTCAACGATTTTGATAGTCGACGTAATCGTGACTAGTCGACCAATCGTGGCAGCCCTACATTACACTTACAACCGGTGATCCTTATAAAATGGCCAGCATGTGGGGCATCCCTAATAAAGTGGCCGATATATGGTTCAATGTTTTAATTTCTGGGAGCTGTGCGTCTTTGTTTCTTTGCATTTGTGTGTTTGTATGTGATATGAAGTTTGGTGGATGTATGCTGAAGTGTTACTGATCAGAAATAAATTCATTTTAATGGAAGTGAAGGGGAGAAAGGGACAGATATGTTCACAAGTAATTTTTCCCAAGTCCAAGTCAAGTTTTTAAGTCTTTGTACTCAAGTCCAAATCAAGTCTCAAGTCTTTGAGGGGCAATGCCAAGTCAAGTCTCGAGACTTTTGTCCCAAGTCCAAGTCAAGTCTCAGACGACTGAAATGAACGTTCTCTCATCAGACCTGAGATAATATTGCATTGCTGTATGTTTTGAAAGCATGCACTGTTCTATCATCTATTATATTATACACTACAGTCGACCCTCGCCACTTCGCGGTTCGAATTTTGCAGCTTCACTATCGCGGTTTTTCAAATACAGTATATTCATTAAAATGTTGATCAACACAGTGAAAATGCGGGTTGCGCTCGGTTGTCTTGAATCAATTACCTTTATTTATTTATTTTTTTCAAAAAATTGGGTGTTATTTCATATCTAGAGGGCTCTAATAATGTTAAAACTACACTTAGAAGGTCGTAAACAGGTTTTCTATGCTCTAATTACGCGGAAATATTACTTCGCGGAAATTCACTTATCGTGGTAGAGTCTGAAACGGATTAACCGCGATAAACGAGGGTTTACTGTATAGTATCAAAATTGATCAGAGCATGGTCACTTAGGAGGGCTATTTCAATGTGCAATGTCTAACTTTTAGATACTTGCACACCTCTCGCCTGAACCAAGAAAGACTCAATGCTGCTCTGTCCCTCCTCACTGGTCACTTTCTTTGCTTTGCTGAATTCTGCAAACCTGTAAATGACCATGTAAATTAATTTACTTGCTTACTATAAAATATGGATGATAAAGCTAACAGTCATTTAACAGTCGACAAAATACTATACGTGGAAGTACCTTTACAAAAAAAATGTTATTTTATGTTAACTGCATTGCTGCAATATTTTTTAGACTATATTGCATTTTTGCAGTAATGTACAGTAGGCTATTTTGTATATATTCGGCTTGTTACTGTCCAAAATATGACATTTACTGCAGCAATACTAGACCAATATTAACAGTAATTCTGCAGTGGAATAGGCCTACAGTACTTTTGTGATAGACTTTTTGAAAGAAATTTGTTTTCACTGACGTTACGTTTCAATATTTTTTCCTGAATACAGTCGACCCTCACCACTTCACGGTTCGAATTTCGTGGCTTCACTCTATCGCGTTTTTTTCAAATACAGAACATTCATTAAAAAGTTGATCGAGACAGTGAAAATGTGGGTTGTGCTCGGTTGTCTTGAGTCAATTATTTTTATTTTTTATTAACTTTTTCAAAAAAATTGAGTTTTATTTCATGTTTAGAGGGCTCTAATAATGTTAAAAACCGTATTTAGAAGGTCATAAACAGGTTTTCTATGCTCTAACTACACGGAAATACTACTTCGCCAAAATTCACTTATAGACTTAGAGTCTGGAACGGATTAACCGCGATAAACGAGGGTTTACTGTAAACACTTGGGCAGCTGAACAGTTTTACCAGGTGCAGTGATATCATAACAGTAGCCTATTCTAAAACAGGAATTAATGCATAGGATTAACGTTAGGCTACATCAACAGACTACATCCATATATACTCTGCTGCCATCTTTTAACTGGGAGCAGAGTATAGGGCTTCTATTGGCCTGCTACTTGCTGGTAGCCTAGGCTTGAACGAAGTGAGATGTTAATCAAATAAAACAGGTGGGGAAGAATAAAGCTGTAATCTGCATGTAGTCTGTATCGCCTACAAATGATTGATTAGTTTGCTAGCGGTAACGTTATCTGTCCATACGCACTAAGTTTCCCTTTCACCTAACCAAGTGACTGACCTATCCTTGTGTGTTTTGAGGTGCCTGATGAAGTTGGACGTAGTTGAGCCGGCATCATTTATCCTAACGCCACACACTTTGCAAGCGGCCGTTCGCTTGTTAGCTGTCTGTGTGAAGGCTTTATAACCAAATGGCACAGCTCCAGGTGAACTTGAAGTCGCCATGGTCTGTGTTAATTTGAAATCTGTGGTTGTGCGCATGTGTTATGTTGCACATAATATCAAGGGAGGGAAATATTCAGTCTGCCTCTGATTTTCCCATAACACATTGGAAAAACTGAAATAAATTAAATGATGAAATAATAATTCCATGAAAAGAACATTATTCACGAGTCACAACACCCAAGTCCAAGTCAAGTCTCAAGTCGTTGAAGGCAAGTCTAAAGTCAAGTCACAAGTATTTGTTTGTGCGACTTGAGTGCTACTTGAGTCCGAGTCTCAGACTCGAGTGCCCATCCCTGGAAAGGGATGCAAGAAAACAAGGGAGTGCAGGTCTCAGATAAGGGGATGCATATGTGGAGAGACTTGGCCGGAAAGATCATGTGAAGTTTTAGAAAGTTTGGTAAATCTTTGAAAAACATTTGATGAAGACTGAAAGAATCCTATGATGAGAAAAGAGATCAGTGAATTGAAAGAAAGAGACAAGTGCAGATCAGAAGCGACTGCATGTATGTAGTTTGTTGGAAGTATGCTGAAGTGTTACTGACCAGAACTCCATTGTGCAACACTATTGTTATTCCCACTTGTCTTATTAATGACTGCGCAAGGCAAGAAGAAAAGTAGGCATAACAATAGTTTTATGCATTGTGCAAAGAGATATCACAAAAATTTGTATGCAGGGGATACACCATTTTTTTGGTGGGGAAAAAAAAAGTTTTCCTCACATTTTGTCAAATAGTTTGGTGAAGTATGGTTGAAAATTGGATAAAAGAGAAAATGTTAAACATAAATATTAAAACACAAACACTGTTTGACCGATCTGAACAGTATTTGCAAAACTTGGCATCTGGTATATAGGAAATATTTTAATTAATTTTGGTAGCATTTTAATAAGAACTTATATGGATACACAAATGTTCACTGCTTTTGAATATTCTGGGAAAAAACCCCAAAAACTAAAGGACTTTTGAATTGATCATACGTAGGTTAGAGTGAAGCAAACTTTACTTACTAGTCAGTGGATAACCACAAGAAACTGCAGTACTGTATTATCTACAGGTGATTAATTTGAATTATTGAAGTTTGAGCTATAGCTCCCCCCTGTGGAAACATTTTTCATGAATTTTTAGTGTAGTAGACAGAATGTGTACCAAGTTTGGATGTTTTAATGAGAAGATACTGGCTTTAGAATAATTACAGGTTACAACTGTAAAAGGTGGCAGATACATTACGTCTAAATGGTTTTACAAATTTAAAATTAAGGGAAAAAAAGTCCACTACAGTCATTTATGTCAGCATAGGTTCACTTTCGAGTTTTTCAGAAATGGCAGGAATTTCTGGAAGATGAACTGCAGTCAGGTCCAGACCCCGATGAGGACGACAAGCATGCAGATGAGCTTCCCTGAGACGGTTTCTGACAGTGTGTGCAGAAATTCGTTATGCAAACCGATTGTTGTTGCAGCTGTCTGGGTGCCTGGTCTCAGACGATCTTGGAGGTGAAAATGCTGGATGTGAAGGTCCTGGGCTGGTGTGGTTACACATGATCTGTGGTTGTGAGGCCGGTTGGATGTACTGCCAAATTCTCTGAAACGCCTTTGGAGACGGCTTATGGTAGAGAAATGAACA
>JAOVYU010000026.1:9007581-9020450 GCA_025674565.1 Synodontis membranacea
TAGCAATTAATCGATCATCGATCGATAAGATGAAACAACTATCGATTAATGAATTACTCGATAATTTGCATCCCTAGGGTGCAGATACTACTCCCCTGGATGTACATGCTGACTTGTTGACAGTACATGCTGACAGTGCAACCACCACACCATTATACAGCTACAACTAGTCTGCTGCTTTCACTGGAGCCAGCCATGTACAGTATGAGCCCACCTTTGGAGAGTACAAGGGGGAGAAGGCTTCTTTGACTCATACCATGCTGAAGGTTGATGTAGCTGACTGTAACAATGTTGTTCAAGCATACTTTTATTGTGATTTCTGAAATCTGGCAAAAAGAACCAACAACCATGTACAGTTTCAGCTTGTTGATTAATGTTCTGATGTTATACTGGGGAGCCATACACCCCCAGTTCTCCTGTGACATCACATTGCTCCCCAACCATGGTTATTATGACAGGAGGCTGTCAGGTTCTCTAAACACCTGTGTTTCTCTAATCTTATTTTAAAGCATTGTCACAATACTAAAATGGGGATATCAGTTCAGTTATTCAAAGTCTCCCCAGGCTCAGACTGGCCTAGGTAGTTCACCAAAATGGTGTGAGCCTTTTTAAATGTTTTTGTAATGTGTGTTGAGGGTATTAGGTCAAATATTGTGTCTCCTCTTGGTGATCCTTCTGTCCCATCAACTAGTGCAGCAGTGTTAAACCACTTCGAGCCAAATTCTCTTTCTGCTTTGA
Organism: Synodontis membranacea; assembly: GCA_025674565.1. Lineage (NCBI taxonomy): Eukaryota > Metazoa > Chordata > Actinopteri > Siluriformes > Mochokidae > Synodontis > Synodontis membranacea. The sequence continues at coordinate 9,008,320 of JAOVYU010000026.1, forward strand.
CGGATGTTTTTACACAGAACTACATATTGTCCCTTCCCATTTATTGAAGGACTCACTTGATTCTGTTGAATCTCACTTGATTCTGTTGAATCTGTTATTCTATATATTATGAATTGCTTAGTTACTATAGAGATTATTCCTGCTTATTATGCCATTGTGAAACCCCTGATAAAGAGGCCCAATTTGGACCCAGAAAATTTCACACACTATAGACTGATCTCTCAATTAATTTTTGTTGAGACTGGTATATGACCAGCTTGAGATGTACCTGGATGTCAGTAATATTCATGAAGCTTTTCAGTCTAGTTTTAAATCTCATCGTAGTACAGAGACAGCACTTTCAAAGTCAAGGTTTTAAATGATATTTTAATGATTGTTGATTCTAGGGTTTCTGCTGCTCTTATGTTTCTTGATTTAACTGCAGCCTTTGATACTATTGACCATAACATGTTATCTCGTTTGGAGAATGTGGTTGGTATCAAGGGTTACAGCCTTGGAGTGGTTTGGTTCCTATCTATATAGTAGAGTGTTTTCCATTTATCTGGGCCAGCAGTTCTCTTATTCCCCCTTATGTGGTGCTTCTCAGGGATCGATTCTGGGTCCCATTTAGTTTATCCTCTATGTCCTTCCACTTTTGTCAATTTTTAAAAAATATAACATTTCTTTTCATTTTTTTCTATTTTTGGAGACAGTGGAAGTAAATTGTATAACTAGGTGCATCAGTACGACTTGCATATGTGCTGCATTTTTATTTTTTATTTTTAAATCATCATTGTACATCGCATGAAACACTAGAAGGGAGTGAGAATTTGGTGAGTATGGGGAAAAATTCTGGTTGGTGAATAACCGGAAGTGACAACAAGGATGATTACAAGGCAACTCTGTGAAAGCAAGCAATTGTCAAAAGCAGAAACTCGAGAAAAAAGTTTCATGCTTCCCCTATGTTTATATGGGAGCAAGACGTTTGCTGGAGGCTTTATGCTGTTCATTTAGGAAACTTCATGCTGATCTACGAAAGGGAGTAAAGCTAGCGTGGACGTAACAGTGAAACTCATTGCCACTATCACTCTAGGCAGCTAACATGAAACTAGTTAGCTAGTGAGTTACTAAGCTAGGTACCCTACATGAACAATAACTAGCTTGCTAAATATCACAAAAGACAAGTTTCATGCTGAGTTCATTGTCTTCAATTTCCATAAACCCAGTAATAGCTAAAATTCATTCATACGTACTTTTGTTGCAAAGTTTATTTTTTTATTACCTGTGGTCATTTATTAAGTTGTTTATTTAAAATAAGCCTACTGAACGTAGTGTACAGATTAACTTGCAGACAACAGTGTTAAATAAATGTTTGTTTAATTATTCAATTAAATGTATTATTAAATGCAAAATAACTATGCAAAAAAACAAAGTGATAACATTACGTATCCAACATGATTAGTTGTCTCCGCCCATCAATTGTATAAATTATTTATGCAGTTGATTTCTCCGCCAGGTTGTTTTCAGTTGTCAAGCCACTGCCGAATATGACGCTACAACGACCAGACCAATAGGAGTGAATTTGCTGAGGCAAGCTAAACTGACATGGTGAATTCTGAGCTTGATTAAATGAGAACCATTTGAGAACCAGTTCAGCATGTGATATGTTTGGTATATGGTGTTCTCTAGAGTGGTGGGAGTAAAAAAAAAAAAAAATCTGACTAAGATGGCGGAGACTAAATGCTACATAACAGGAAAACAAGTTGTACTGCATGCCAATTTAAATCATGCGCATAAAATTTGTATTGGTGCTCCTAAAATGTTGAGTAAGGGGTACCAATATTAATAGTAGAAAAAGTTTGGAGCCATGTTTGTAGGGCATTTACTAATAAGAATTATTACATGATTTCACATGCAAAGAAGGTGGTGGAAACAATGTTAAAATAAGTTTATTTGTGTGTACTAATTCTTGAAGTGAGCAAATTTTAATTCAGTTCAGATCTTAAATAAATCTAAGAACAAGCTAAATCTCAAGTAAAAAACAATGAGTAAATGTGATGAGATATCTTGGAAAAACCTGGAAATATATTGCCAACGCAAAATACAGGGTGTCCCAAAAGTCTCTATATATAGGGGAAATGACCACTTTTAAGGAAAAAAATTCCAAAATTTTTCAAACTTGCTTTATATTGTATTTTTTCAGATACCCTTTAAGAATGCCTTTGACAAAAGAAGAACATAATGAAATCAATCTCATGGCTCATTTAAAGCTCATTTAAAGAAATGCATTTGAAGTGCAATTATCTGCGTAACACCAGATGTGTTGACACAAGTTCATCATGAGAGATATATCCCTGTGTGTTTACAAAGAAATTGCAATCTTAAATAGGATGTTTTGTAAATAAAGTTACATTTTGATACAAAGTGTTAATTTCTACACATGGACACTTGTATTAAGTGTTGTGAAACACACGATCTTAATACATTTTTAGTCTTAAAATGGTGGGAAATTCATGCTCTGCATGAATACATTGAGACTGTAAATCAGGGGTCGGCAACCTTAGGCACGCGTGCCAACAGGAGGAATTTCTGGTGGCGCGCTGACGGACTTTTCGTGACATCACATGCCGCGACGCGGGATCAACACGATGGAGCGCAAGTGTCATTCATTAAAGCAAATATGTAAAAAAAAAAATTGCTTATTTGATTATCTGAAATGTGAATCAGCTTTCATGTTGTATGGGTAGAATAGTCTCAGTATTACTGAATTTCATTGTCCGTGGTTCATGAACATTATAAAATACCTTTCCCACACTCCCTCTCAGATCAGAGCAAAATGTCTTTTGTGTATTGCAGGAGAAACTTCTATGCTGGAAACTGGGCCAGCTTTACATTCAATGGCCTCCTTTCATGGATTGAGGAGTACAAGGTTTTTTTTCCTTACTTCTGTAGTGACATTTTTGATAGTGTAGTTTTGATTTTTTTTAGATTGGTTTTGAGGTTTTGATAAGCAGCTTACACTGTTTTGGTTTGTTGACTTTAGGCTCAACAAGAAACTACAAGCACCAGGTCAGAACAGGGATGGACCAATCAAATTGAGGATGAAGAGGAAGTTATTTTTCTCAGCTCTATAGACTCTTCCATCTCCAGTCTGGAAGTATTCTCTTATGCCAGGTATTGCTTTTCTGAATTTCTGTCGTGTCTTGACATTAACTTTATTCTTCAATCCTTGGCGTCTGACCATTGCAATTAGAGCAATTTTCATACTGTGTCATAACTCCTTAATGAGTTATAATGTGTTAAATTTTTTATTCAAATGATTATTATCCCCAATATCTTATAAATGAACCTTGTGTGATATATATATATATATTATATTATATTGAATTAGCATTTTATATAGGCCACTAAAAAGATATTTACTACAAATTGTAACATTAAATATGTAGTACATATTATATATTAATTTAATGCATTATATCTAGGTTATAGTAAATGTTTAGGTTGCAATGGCAACCCTGGTTCTCTGATGGCTTGAATGGGGAATCAAACTATGGGACATGCCCCTTTGTGCTTTACCCCAGAAGCAGTATTCCATTACTCCAGGCAGGATTCCCTTTTGCCTTAGAATCATCAGCACATTATCATCTAGTCAGTCTAGACAAACGCACCTTTTAATTGCATGGAGGGTGGACCGGTGAGATTCCCAACTCATTCTGTCAGAGAATCCTGGTTGTAATCATACCACCTTCACCGTGTTCACGTCCCTTGAGAATTCAAGGCTAAATCTCAAACTGAACTGATAAATAAGGGGTGTTGGGCCATTGTTATGTTCTCAGATCCTAAATGGCAAGGTGAATTGGCAGCCAGTTATACTTAAGGCTTTGTCTTTATCTACCAGTTCTTATAGTAATTATAATATTGTAGGATAAATTTCCCATGGCCCAAGTGGAATACCCAGTACTACAGTTCTACTCTTTCAGTTGAACACTTCTGTCAGTCCTGTCCATCGTAAGGATCTTAGAACATCTTTTGAACCAATGTAAATGGTAGTCAATCATTTCTCTAAATGAAAATATCATCTAAATAAGCAGAGACATACACTGTGCAGGCAGGAGTGTTCTGTTCATGAGATGTTGAATCTTTGCTGGGGCTCCAAACAATTAAATTCAATTAAATTTTATTTGTAGAGTGCTTTTAACAATTGACATTATTATATAACTTTACAGAAATAGATACATTCTGGTTCGAAAATGTAAACTTGTGAATCTATAAACGTATTCATATGTACACTGATCAGGCATAACATTTTGACCACCTGCCTGTGTTGGTCCCCCTTTTGCTAAAAAAATGGCATGGACTCCACTAGACCCCTGAGGGTGTGCTGTGGTATCTGGCACCAAGATATTAGCATCAGATCCCTTAAGTCCTGTAAGTTGCGAAGTGAGACCTCCATGGTTCAGACTTGTTTGTGCAGCACATCTCAATGATTGGATTGAGATCAGTGTTTCCATGAAAGGGTCTGCAACAATGCTCAGGTAGGTGGTATATGTCAAAGTAACATGCACATGGGTGGCAGGACCCAAGGTTTCCCAGCAGAACATTGCCCAAACATCAGACTGCCACCAACCATCTTGCCTTCTTTCCACAGTGCATCGCTGGCGCTCCCATTTGCATATTAGTAATTAAATTTGAATAAAATTTTTACCAAATAACGTATAGCAATAATTATTTGGTATTCAAAAGTAGACATGTAAAACGTTCAAATCATTCATCCAACATGCTTGTAATCTGATCTAATAATCTGCACAAAAAGCACAAATGTGTTCCCAACAAAAACATTAAAATAAATTATTCATCTTTGCACACGTGTTCATCATATCTGATTAAGATGTGGTTGCTAGTTGTCACTTCCTATGACGTATTCAGGCTATCACATGGTATGGAGTAACCACGTGACGGCGTGAATGCGTCATAGTAAGTGACATCATGCAACATTTGTAGTCCTCAGCTTTTCCAGCCACCACTCGACTGAGTTCTGTTGTTCATTGTATAATTTGTTTCTCTCTTTTTCTTTTTCGGTTCCTCTGACTTTCTTGCAGGCACACACACTTACTCAGTTGCGTGCACACAACCACACACACACTCCCATGAAGGCACATTCACACACACACACACACACACAGGCTGTCTCTCATTCTCCTTGTAAGTACTCAGCTATGTTGTTGTGGATCTGTTATTATGATCCAGCGAGGATGTGCGTGCCGTCTGATTATCTGACCCAAAAGTCCGTTTCTATCAGGAAGCCTAAGTATTTTTTCATAATGCTTTATTTGTGAGTTAGAAAAAGTCAGGCTGCACGGAAAGAGCGCATGATAACCATGGCAAACCAAGGCTTGGTTTAAATTCCCTTTACTGCTGCATTTCTACATCCAACTTACAAAACTAAACTCGCCGCCTTTGTTGAAGTGATGAAGTGTTTTTGTCTCTGTACGGTTACTTTGACAACAAAAAGTCTTTATTTATTCAACAAAAGATGGTAGGTGTTTTATTTATTTTGATTACCCTGAATCTACAAACAAAAATTGTTTTGTGCACTGTTCACAAAAATGAGTGTGTAATACAAAAGAATATATGTACACAGTTCAAGTAAATTTTTTGCTGTTTGAAGTTATTTTCTGGAAGTTTTTTTACATTGACAAGTTTGAAGTTGACCTTTGTGATATTTCTGTATCTAGAAAAATAGGCAAGAAAAAGAATCCGGTTTTAATTTTTATTGTGCGTTTATTGTACTTTTTAGCAATTTACCAAGTTGTTATGATATTATTATATTCATTGCCTGTAAACTGGGTGTGTAAACAGAGATGTTGCACATTCAAATCATACTTCATACCTCCAACATGTCTCTGTCGAGTTGTTTTTCCTACCAAATGAATCTGCGAAAAATGCGCTAAAATACATTATTCATCCAAGCACATGTGCTCTTTAGATCAGAGTTGTTGCATCCAATGACACATTCATGCAGTCACGTGATCTGTAGTAACCGAGACAGGCTTGGTTGAGCTTGGTGATGTAACAAATATGCGACATTTTGTAGTCCACAGCTTTTCCATTCACTAATCTGTTCCAATTCTCTCTCTCTCTCTCTCTCTCTCTCTCTCTCTCTCTCTCTCTCTCTCTCTCTTCGTCCCCCTCCATCTCCCACAAACACACACACACACCCTCAAGCTCACTCTTAACCTCACATGAATGCATGTTAGCACACGTGGTTGTTTGTGCCCTCACGAAGAAAAAAGAAAGTTTTCGGTTGCCGACGGAGCTGTTATTAGCCTCATCCAGTGAGGACAAGCTCGATAAAATCTACTATTAGGTCGTATTCATTCATGAAATATAGTTTTTTTGTGAGTTAGAAAAAGCCTGTATGGAAAGAACCTGAGCGCATTATAAACGTGGCTAACCAGAGCAACATTTTATATATTTATAATTATTGATGCGCTTCGTGCCAAAAACATCTAACTTAGTTTTTATTGATCTTCTTTGTTGAAGTGATGAATGTACAGAGACAAAAACATGTTACTTTGACAGCGATAAGTCTTTATATTATTCAACAAAAGGCTGTAGCTTATTTATTTCATTTATTATTATTTTATTATTTATTAATTTTGATTAATCTGAATCTACAAACAAATATCATTTTACTTGTAATCTCAAAATTGACAAGTTTGAGGTTTACCATTGTGATATTTCTGTATTTAGAAAAATATGCAGGAAAACATTATCCGATTTTAAATTTTTTGTGGGTTTATTGCACTTATTAGCAATTTACAAAGTTATTATGAAATTATTATGTACATAGCCTTAAGGATTTTAATGATATATGGTATATGAAAATATTCCAAAAAATGACTCTACAGCATGTGAAAATATTGTAGCGTTTTACCATTTTGGGATTCAATGGAGGCAGACAAGGAAGCATCTTGCAATCCCAATGCAAATGGCTGGGAAGAGCTTTTATTGCCAACAGCAATGAAGCATCACAAAACACACACTCCTGCACACATGCATGCACACATTACTCATTCACTCATGACGTAACCCAAGTAACTTGGCTAAAGCCGGTAAACTCAACACAGAACACACCCATGGTGAACAAAATACCCCGGTGCATGATGGGTAAACCCTGCCCCTTTACCCCCAGTGCCATTACAATATTGAAACATACCCTAGTGGAATTGTTCTATTGTAGGTCATAAAGGGTTAACTTCTTCAGCAAAAGATATATGTATATTATATATTATATGGACAAGTGTTAGTGGACACCTAACCATGAAACCAGTAAATGGTCATCCTGTATCATTACAATTTCCCTTCACTGGGACTAAGAGGCCCTAATGTAATCCAGCATGACAGTGCCCCTGTGCACAAAGGAGCGAACTCAGTCATGGGGAAAAAGAAAGTGCAATTTTAGGGTTTTATATATCAGAACATAATAAAAATAGTCTGGTCCTTACCAAGTTCTAAAATGATTTATATGTAACCTCAAGTTTAAAAGTTTAAAAAAACACACTACAGATTTTACTGTCATTATTTATTAAACAAAAACAAAGCCAATATGAAGAAGTCATGTGTGGAAAAACTAAGTATGTCCCATGATTCAGTAGCTTGTAGAACCACCTTAGCAGCAATAAAGTAGAATGCTCAGGAAGTAAGTAGAAGTAAAAGTTTTCTGTATAACTTCATCAGTCTCTCATATTGTTATGAAGAAATTTTGGCCCACTCTTCTTTACAACATTGCTTCAGTTCATTTAGGTTTGCAGGCATTAGTTTATGCCACAGCATTTCAGTTAGGTTGAGATCTGGACTTTGACTGGGGTATTGCAACACCTTGATCATTTTCTTTTTCAGCCATTCTGATGTCGATATGCTGGTGTGCTTGGGATCAATATCCTGTTGTATGACCCAATTTTGGCCAAGCTTTAGCTACTTGAGAGATGACCTCACAGTTGACACTAGGATACTTATACAAAGGAGTTCATTGTTGACTCAGTGACTGCAAAACATGCCCAGTGGCTGCAAAACAAGCCCAAATCATCACCCCTTAACCACCAAGCTTGACAGTTGGTATGAGGTGTTTGTTCAGATATGCTGTGTTTGATTTTCACTAAACATGGCACTGTGCATTATGGCAATACCTCTCCACTTTACTCTCATATGTCCAAAAGACATTGTTCCAGTAGTCTTGTGGTTTGTTCAGATACAGCATTGCAAACCTAAGCCTCGCTGCCATATTCTTTTTAGAGAGAAGAGGCTTTCTCCTAGCAACCCTTCCAAACAAGCCATACTTGTTCAGTCTTTTTCTGACTGTACTGTCAAGAACATTTAACATGCTAACTGAGGCCTGTAGAGTCTGAGATGTAGCTCTTGGATTTTTGCAATTTCTCTGAGCATTGCATGGTATGACTTTGGGGTGAAATTGCTGGGACATCCACTCCTGTAAAGATTGGAAGATGTCTTGTATGTTTTACATGTGAATAATCTTTCTCACTGTAGAATCATGGACTTCAAATTGTTTGGAAATGGCCTTATAACCCTTCCCAGATTGATGGGCAGCAGCAATTGTAACTCTAAGATCATTGCTGATGTCTTTCCTACTTGGCATTGTGTTATGACACACCTGTTTGCTCCAGCGCTAGTGATAGATAGATGTTAGTATTAAGTCTGTTATGGAACTCCTCTTACTGCGCATTTAAAAGGAGGTCCACGTTAACTTGGGGGAAAGAGTCATTTATTTAAAAGCTTAGGTAATGGAAGCAAGAAATGTAGGGGCCTGAAATCATGAAAGTCATGATCTTTTATATCACATTAACAAGCATTTATTTCTAAACTGCAGTTAAGACACTAACTAAATTAAGACACAAACAATGGTTAAATGAGTGGAATGTGGAAGTGAAATGATCCATTTTTACTCATAAAAAAACATATAACATATGTTTTCTTACAATCTTCTTGTATAATTTCATTATATTTTTCTTCTATATAGTGGCTTGTTTGTTAACTAATGAAATTATGCAAGAAGATTGTAAGAAAACATATAAGTTTGTTGCTTGTGATTTGCCTGTAAGAGTTCTCATTCTGCTTCAGGCATGAACTCGTGGCGGAAGTGTTCAAATTGCTCGGACAGTGGGAACTTTATAATTCTTGAAGTTTAGAAGTTCTGCACTGCTCTGAAAGGGTCTTGTGGCTTGACAAGGATCTTGTCCAAAGTTCTTGGGTGATCTTGTTGCAAATGGAAGCAGAGCATTTGCAGTTGAGGTTCTTAATTGAAAAAACTAAAGAGCTCCGTAAAGATTTTTGTTTTGAAAAGACTAAGAGCTCCGTAAATTTTCATGGCCACCTGATGTCCCAAAAAGCTCTCTGAAAAACTAAAAACGTTCTAGGCTTACAAGACTGTTTCAGATGGCTAGTTGTACATACATTATTGTGCAAGTCAGCAGTCCAGTCAATATATTTTTGACCTCACCACTCTGGAAGCCAGAGAGGCAGGATTAATGACTCCATGTGGTACACTTTTCCAACTTTGATATCAAGTCTGAGAACTTTTAAACAATAACTTACTGAATTTCAAATCGAGCAGATTTTAATTTCTTCCATTACGACAGCCATAAACATATAAACACTATTACGAAATCTTTAGCCATTCACAAATCAGTACTTCTTTGCATGATCATAATTATTAGCTTCCCTAACTAATTTCGTTTCACAGACTGATGGTCTGTGAAACAATAAAACATTCAGAAAGTCCATAGTCAAAAAGTCTAAAGTCCTGAGCTAGGCAGAAAAGATTAGGGAGACTCTGTCTCCTTGGGAGGTCAGTTTGGAATCATTTGGAATAGTAAACTCTCGAGTCTATAGGGCCGGTTGGGCAATGGTGCCAGGGTGTGTGACTTTCCCTGGTTGTAGATCGCTCTTTTTATAGTTAAAAAGACAATTGGTTGTAACATTGGCTCTGGTATTCATAACAAAAGACTATTGTCGGCTAGCTTCATGTGCCTGAATGCCTTGAAATAAAAGAAAATTTGGAGCTCTGAGAGTGCTCATTGATAAAATAAACATTTCCAGTAATCCATTTCGCAATGGCCGGGTTCATTCCTACAGAACAAATACATTTTTAAGAAATCCCAGTGTCGAATTTTGCTAAGTTAGTAATGTAGTTGGCATCCTGTGGTGTCAGATTTATGTCATATCTCATGAATACAATTAAACATGAGCAAATGATATTATTAATGATATTATTAATGAGCAAATTATATTATTTTAAATGCACAGATATTAACTGCCACTCACAGGATATTAGGATAAGTCCTCACACACAAATTAACAAAGAGAGTCCAAGCAAAGCAAACAAATCAGGTTTGTGCAAGTAAATCAGGTTTATACAGAGACATTTATTAGCTAGCATATGTAAGCAATGTATTTACACACGTAGAACCCAGTATATTAGGCAGAGAAGGGTAACAGGCAGAATTTTAGCTGAACTCTGGGCTCACATTTGTTCAGTCTGCGTTTTTCAGTGCATGTTAAAAAAACTCAACAAACCAAAGCAACTCAATAGAAATGGGGATGTCTGGATTCGCTACTTTTGCTGCATTAAGTTCACATTCACACTCCACAGTATGTGTACGTGTTCATATTTTGTTTCCATTTCTCTCTCTCTCTCTCTCTCTCTCTCTCTCTCTCTCGCGCTTTCTCTCTCTACATGACAGTAGTAGTTTTACATTCAAAAGTATGTAATTAGTGTAGTAATGTAATGGGGGTTTTGTAATTTTGAGGTGGCGTGTATGGGCCAATGTTGTTTACTGGAAATCACAGACCTTTTTACTGTTATGAGTATCGTTGCCAAAAATTCCTTATTGGTTGGCCCTACTAGTTAGTAACAACCAGTTTCGGTGCATTTCTGGCTGTGTCGACCTGCATAAAATTCCCTGTTCCAACTGTTGACTGTTGAAGTCAGCATGAAGTTCATGGTTAAGTGATACCATAATACCTGCCATTCAACGTGTTAGATGCCTTTCAGTAATGACCTTGCCGCTCTTCATGACTAATGGTGCCTATGACATAAAAGAATGGCAAAAACACATTGTCCCTCCTTGTCCAGAATCGTTAACTTTGATGTGGGTGAAGGTGACCGTGAAATCCTCCACCATTGATATACAGATTATTTAAATGTTTTACTTTTCTCCATTGTTTAGTTAATTTGCTAAACTAATTTGGTGTGGTGTGGTACCTCTCAAATACTATTGGCTATTATGTAAATCTCTGATTCTTTGTTTCGGAAGGAATAATTGAACATTTACTTTCTATCAGCATTATTAGATTGTCGGTGCACTTAATCTGTTCAGTTAAACCGGTTAAAGTTTTATTCAGCTCTTTTTATTTTGTCTATCATAAATAAATGTATTTCTGTTGACACTTCATTTTAAAATTGGAATTTGATTGTGTAGCTATGTGTTCTTTCTCCTGCAGCAAGGAGTCTGAGGATGATGAGCAACTGAAGGCTCCTGTTGTGGACAGCTTGCCCAAAGCAGCTGAGGAGATGAATGGCTGCCATACAGGAGCCCAAGTCATGGGTTCTTTCAGTGCTTGTGCAAAAGGTGATGCCGAACCACAGAATCTAGAAGTGAATGAGCAAACATCTAAGAGCCAAGACCCCTGTGAATCAGAGGAAGTCAAAAAGGATCAGCAACCAATAAAAAGCCCAGAGCAGGCAGTAGAGTTGAAAAAGAAAATAACGTATGCTAAGCTACTGAAGGAGGGGCGCAGATTTAACATTGACCTTGTGTCTAAGGTAAGTGTCTGTTTATTCAATTAAGTACTGCATATACACATTAGGTTTCAAAACTCAGAATATGCATCTTGAATTGGTTTTAGCTAATGTTTTAATTTATGTCCTGATTTTAATGTCTTGACACGTCATATACAGAATGTGTGTGTGTGTGTGTGTGTGTGTGTATGTGTATATATATATATATATATATGTATATATATATGTGTGTGTGTGTGTGTGTGTGTGTGTGTGTGTGTATATATATATATATATATATGTATATATATGTGTGTATATATATATATGTGTGTATATATATATGTGTGTG
>JAOVYU010000026.1:9054248-9066274 GCA_025674565.1 Synodontis membranacea
TGGCTCAAAAAGGTTGGGAAACACTGAATTAGGTGATACTGTACTCTGTTTTTACATCAACCATTTATTTTTTTAAGTGTAATGTATTAAGCTAACTTTTAAATGAAATTAAAGTGCTTTCGGAGCATGATTTTGGTCATATTTAAAATTTAAACTTCAGAAATAAGCATTTATTAGCATTTTTAGTGACTCCACCAAATATTAGCGAATTTCACACATCCGCGCCGGGGTCTGGAACCTAACCCCGCGAATGCACAAGTAGTCCTGTAAACACTGTAATGTAACCAGAATGGTTGATTGAGAAATGTGTACTATTAATAAATCTGACACAGTCTGCCACCACTCCAGTCTCTCTCACCTATTTTCTGAGGTTCTAAGGCCCTATACTTCTTTTCCAAAACCTTGGAGCCTTGGGACAGCATACAAAATGTCTCACATTCAGGGCCATGCAGAAAGCTTCAGAGGGGATGTAACATGGAATATTTTGCAAAGTGGAACAGCCCGCATCATACTTCATGATTACACCTTTAAAGAGTTTGGCATTTGTCAAGTAAGGGATAATGTACAGCAAGTCATTTAATGTGAAATAAACCCTGACAAAATGATGCGTGACCCTGATGCAAAGGACTCTGACACCAATCGCTTATTATGTAGTTACTAACTAAAGAATTTGACACAAAATTTTTATTAAAAAATATAAATTTTTATTATTAAAATATTATATAAATATAATTTGATATATTTTTTATATAATATATCATTGAGGACATGGCTGCGCGACACGGAGGGAAGACAGAGCGCGCAGCGCTCGTGACATGACAGAACGACTCCGGAGCACCTTCTGGTGGTTGACTCTGGTGGCCCTGGGCCCGTAGGCTGGGGTATGTCCCGACACGTGATCGGACACGTGATCTTTTTGTCTGCATGGGAACTCAGGCAATAACTCTGGCGTGAACTCTGGCATGAACTCTGGCATGAATTCTGGCATGAATTCCGGCATGAACTCAGTCCGTAGACCAGGGACACCGACCTTAGCTGTATTAGACCTATTAACAGGAGCAGACCTAGAGCCTGTGACTGGAGCAGATTCTGTAACGGGAACAGACCTTGAGACTGGAACAGACCCCGTGATTGTGACTGGAGCGGACCTTGAAACTGAAGCAGACCTCAAGACAGTAACAGGAGCCGATTCTGTGGCCGATGCAGGAGCTGGAGCGGACTCTGTGGCTGATGCAGGAGCTGGAGCAAACTCTGATTTTTGAGCTGGAGCTACGACGTGATCCTTGAAGCCCAGCAGTGAGGCGACGATGTAGACCTCAAAGCCCGGAGGCGGGGCCACGACAAAGTCCTCGAAGCCCGGCAGTGAGGCGACGACATAGTCCTCAAAGCCCGGAGGCGGGGCCACGACGAAGTCCTCGAAGCCCGGCGGCGGAGCAATGACATTGAACTGTAACTCGGATTGGAACCCGGAGTGGAACTCAGACTTTGACTGGAACCTGGACTGAAACTCAGGCTCAGACTGGAACTCAGGCTTGGACTGGAACTTGGACTGGAACTCAGGCTCGGACTGGAACTTGGGCTTGAAGTGGAACTCAGACTTTGACTGGAACCTGGACTGAAACTCAGGCTCGGACTGGAACTCAGGCTCGGACTGGAACTCGGGCTCGGACTGGAACTCGGACTGGAACTTGGACTTGGATTGGAACCCAGACTGAAACTCAGACTCAGACTTGGACTGGAACTCAGACTTGGATTTGGATTCAGGCATGGCGACAGCTTTGTCCCCACGAGGTAGCTCCTGAGCAGTAGCCTCCTTTTTTGGCACTGGAGGGGGCTCAGGAGCTGTGGCCTCTTGCTTGGAAACTAGAGGGCGCTCTGGAGCTGTGGCCTCTTCCTCGGCCACTGGAGGGTGCTCTGGAGCTGTGGCCTCTTTCTCGGCCACTGGAGGGTGCTCTGGAGCTTTGCCCTCTTTCTTGGCCACTGGAGGGTGCTCTGGAGCTGTGGGCTCTTGGTCGTCCACCAGGGGGATCTCTGGAGCTGTGGCCTCTTCCTCGGCCACCAGAGGGAGCTTCGTAGAGCTTTTCGGAGCACACTCATCACTGCAGGCCTCGCCCTCGGCCTGCCAGGATTGCTCCTTGGTGCTTACAGCCCCCCCAAAATATCTTTGCTAGTTCCCTCGTTTGAAGCCTTGAAAAAATCATTCCAATGCAAAACCAAAGTCCTCTGGGTTTAGAGTGTAAGGATGCTTGATGTAATTGAGGTGTTCTGCAAACTGGTGTGCTGATCCAGTGAGCCATCGCATCATACACAGAACCCAGATAGAATCAGAGGGCCTGGGCTCCACCAGGCTCTCCCTGGACAGGTCGCACTGGTACAAGAAAACACATGGGTGTTCGCTTACCCCATCATATGGTTCCGGTAGCTTACAATCCCAGGTTTGCAGAAATACGGACGGCATAAATCCATTCACTATCCATGGTGATCCTGCTGCATCCATTTTGGGCAAAGCTTTCTGTCAGGAAGGCGTGGGTGCTGTGGATGCATGCGAAGGGATCCAGACAGGACGTGAAATTGAATGGAAGTTTATTTACAATCTATATTATACAGTTCATATATACAAAAGGTAATCCAATTGTGTCAGGCAAGCTTGGGTCAAAAACGCGAGAGCAAATCGAATGTCGAAGAGTAATCCAAAAACAGTAGTCAATAATCCACGAGACAGAGTCAGTAGTACATGTGAAGCATAGTCAAAAACGCAAGCAGGGTCAAAACCAGAACACACGTAAACATGAACTTGAACTAGAACAAAGACAAGACAAGACCCCCAGTTGTTGTGCCCACCCCGGATCTTGGCACGTCTGCCAAGCCACAGCCTACGGGCCCGGGTCCCCCAGGTTTTGATGCCGTTCGGCGCCCCGGAGGAAGAGCCTTTAAGGTGGGGGTGCTGTCATGTCAGCATGGAGCATGCGCCACACCCCCCAAAGGAATGTAAGCGACAGTGTGCACTTCCTCTATCCCGATCAGCGCGCACCATGCCCCCCTCGGGAATGCACATGCCGGTAGCGAGCGCACTCTCTTCCAATCGCTGATTGGAAGAGAGTATAAGAGACGCTCTAACTCTCGCCTCGGCAAGTAACGTTAATGTCATTCTTCTTGAATCACTTCCCGCATTCATTCCGCCGTTGCGGATATCGCGGATGATATGGACATGTTGGACCTCTCGGACTTTGAGTGCTATAAAGGACTGTCTGCTATAAAGGACTGAGTGCTTTGCTGTTTGCCTAAGTTTGAGTTCATGTTTTTCAGTATGCTTTCGTTATATACCCATGTTTATGTTTCCCAGTTTTCCGCCTCAGTTATATACCCGTGTTTTGTTTAAATAAAGTCTTTTGTTTCATTTCTGATTTACCTGTGCTCAATCCTGCATCTGTGTCCAGCCCCGCCTACTCCCTCTCTCGTACGTTCATTCACGAGAGAGGACACGTGACACACGGGAAGAATGTTAAAGCTATTGTTATGTAATATGTAATAACGTGTATGTTTGTTTGCCAAAACCTCAGCAAGTAGTTTAAGCATATTTTGTGGTATTGCAGTGTAGGTGGGAAATTGCACATAATATTTTAGCCATCTGTATAAGCAAGAATACTACAGTTGAACCCTATTACAGCTATATGGAAGTATTATTTAATTGAACTGTATTCCAGTAATATGGCCTTTTGCATGCTAAATAAAAAATTAAGTCTTTTAATTGTTGCACTGTGTTAATCTGAAGGTGAGCGGTCCTGTAATTGATGCTTGGGGCTATATTTGTTGATTGTGTTTCTTTAACTAAATGGACAGAATCCAGACTGAACTGAGACTCTTTGTTTGAACTTTATTTGTCTTGAATTCACTTTGTTTGTTTGGTGACTGGGTATATGTTACTGACTCAGTTTAACCATTGCCATCGGCCTTGCTCACAATAGAACAACCACAGCTTAAAGACACTGATACACCCATGCACATTGACACTCAAATTCTGAACACCCAGCCAAACGACATAGACGTTGACACGAACTACATTACCCATTATTTGCAGACAATATGGCCAACACACTCATACATGCTCTGAATCCCCAGACTATCAACACACACACACTCACACAGAGAAACACAGAGAGAGAGAGAGAGACACACACACACACACCATGAACTGTGTAAAGGACTCGTTTTATTCTCAGCTTACTTGTGAAGCAATAGTTAAGCCCAATAATTTAGTGAAGCAAAAGTTTGTCTACTACTGGCAAAATTTGTAATTGTGATTAACATTCTGGTATTTGGTCTTTGCTGATTTTGTACCTTTGCCTCATGTTTGTTAACATCCTGAACCTCACCTGCATTCTCCCGAGTCTGCCTGCATGTGACAGTCTCTTTTTTATATTGGTGACATTCTTTTACACTGTTTTTATTATTTTTTATTATTATTATTATTATTATTATTATTATTAAGGGTCTAAGCACTGAAGGTGCTGGAACCTTATGGTTTTTGTACTCATGCTGGTCATTATTATTTTTCTTTGCTAAAAGTATTTGTGCATCAAAAACCATAAAGCCTTAAAACATCAAAACTGGCAGGTGGGTTGGAAATGACTCAAGGTGGTCCTGTAACAATCAACTTTACATTTTCTCAGTTGTCTCAAATGGCTTGGCCTACAGTCAAAATTTCATCATCTTCATCTTTGCATTCATTACCTTCATTGATCTGCTCTAAAAATCTCAAATTTTGTTACCATTTCTCAGTTTTCTCAAAAATATTATCAGAATCTTATTAGAAACCACAAGGCCAATGCTTCATATTCAGACTTCACCAAGTTGTTAAAGAACATTTTATATCAATGCTTCGATTTTGGGAGCAATACAATCTTCATAAAAATGGATAAGCACTGTAGATGTCATATCTCTTCAATACATTATCTTATTTGCACAACATTTCAGATGTGCAGTCTGTACAACATTTTGTCCACAATTTCTTTCTTTACAATAACTCAACTAAACATTTAGTTTTTCAGTGACAAATTGTCAGAAAATGTTAACATTTGGTACAGTGTCACATAGTACCATTTTTCTTAAAACTTTTAAAATGTCACTTTTTAATGTTCTGGGAATGGTAGTCTTTTAGTTTACAACAGCATCTTCTGTAGTGGTTAATAATCCA
Source organism: Synodontis membranacea (assembly GCA_025674565.1). NCBI lineage: Eukaryota > Metazoa > Chordata > Actinopteri > Siluriformes > Mochokidae > Synodontis > Synodontis membranacea. The sequence continues at coordinate 9,059,443 of JAOVYU010000026.1, forward strand.
GATGATAACCTGAATTGGAGAGGCAAGGCTAAAACCCAACATTTTCTAAGTGCCAAGTTTCTATTGGCTCTATTTATTAGGGTGTTGCATAAGTTTGTGGCCTAGTAAATATCTATAATTGTTTATCAAAACTCCCAAAAAGGATATAAAATATTTCCTCAGAACCTGAATCCTTCTTTAGCAATGGTATTCATTCTTTGCCAGATAAATGGCAGAAAATCAAAAGAATCTGACACTAATTACTGAAGACTAACTCATTGTATTATTTTAGAAAATCATGTATAAACTTTGTTCAAAAAGGCCAAGAACTTACAGTGGGGCAAAAATGTATTTAGTCAGCCACCAATTGTGCAAGTTCTCCCACTTAAAAAGATGAGAGAGGCCTGTAATTTTCATCATAGGTATACCTTAACTATGAGAGACAAAATGAGAAAAAAAAAATCACATTGTCTGATTTTTTAAGAATTTATTTGAAAATTATGGTGGTAAATAAGTATTTGGTCAGTAACAAACAAGCAAGATTTCTATCTCTCACAGACCTGTAACTAAACTAAGAGGCTCCTCTTAGTTTTGTTCTGTTTTGTTTTTACTATGTTGCTGTTTGCACAGTAATCTTTACATTTGGTAATGTATACCGATTCCTTCATATACAGTGCCTTGCAAAAGTATTCACCCCCTTGGCATTCTCTCTCTTTTTTATTCCCTTACAACCTGGAATTTAAATAGATTTTCAGTTTGATTTTAAGTGATGGACCTACAAATCGAAACTACAGATTAATGAAGTTAAAAGGGAAAAAAACTTGTTTTAAATAATTCTAAAAAATATAAAACTGAAAAGTGGTGCATGCAAATGTTTTCACCCCCTTTGCATTGAAGCCCCAACCACTACCTTCAAAAGCCACTTAATTAGTTAAATAAGATCCACCTGTGAGTAAGTGTCAAATGATCTCAGTATATACAGTATATACAGTATATAAATAAATAAATAAATAAATAAATAAATAAATTATTAATGTCCAATAAATAAATGTCCATAGGACTACTATAAGCTGCACACTGCACAGAGCTGGGCTTCATAGAAGAGTAGCCAAAAAAAATAAGACAGACCATTTGAAATTTGCCAAAAAGCCATATTGGAGACTCCCCAAACATGTGGGAGAAGGTCTGTGGTCAGATGAGACTAAAATAAAACTTTTTGGCCATCAAGGACACTGCTATGTCTGGCACAATATAACACTTCACATAATGCTGTAAACACCATTACCACAGTGAAGCATGGTAGGGACAGAATCATGCTGTGGGGATGTTTTTCATTGACAGTGACTGGGAAACTGGTCAGAATTGAAGGAAAGATGGATGGTGCAAAATATAGAAAAATTCTTGAGGGAAACCTGTTTGGGTCTTCCAGAGATTGGGACGGAGGTTCACCTTCCAGCACGACAATGACCCTAGTCAAAGCCCAGACCTCAATCCAATTGAGAATCTCTGGTATGATTAAAAGATTGCTGTACACAAGTGGCACCCATCCAACTTGAAGGAGCTGGAGCAGTTTTGCCATGAAGAATGGGCAAAAATATCAGTTTCTAGATGTGCAAAAGCTTGTAGAGATATACCAAAAGAGACTTGTCGCTGTAATTGCTGCAGAAGTACAAAGTATTGATTCTGGTGAATAGTTATGCACATTCAGGTTTCCTTTTTTTGTCTTATTTCTTGTTTGCTTCTGTCATGTCTCGTGCCCTCCATGACTGCGCAGGAGGCTTCTGTTCGGCGCGCGCAGTGCCTGACCCTCTCTTTCTGCCCATCCCCTGCACACCATTGATGCTCACGGGACATGCGGGAGCGTCGACACGTTGCCCCTGGCAACTCGCCCGGTGCGTGCACGCAGCCAATATGTATTCAGACTTCCGCGTTCGCACAAGCACACACACCGGGAATATTAACGGCAATCATGGACGCCATAAAGGACTCGCTCGTGCATGCGTTGACGCGAGGCTTTGTTTCCTGTCGCGGGTGGACGTTGCATATGTGTTTTGGTCTCTGCTCCTCTTCCCTGGTGTTCTTTAGAGTTCGCCCCTGTGGGTTTGTTTGTGTTTTCTGTGGCTCAGTTTTTCACTATTGTTTTTCCAGCTAAACTGCTCTCCTCAGTTTGTCTTTTTTGTTTATGCAGCCAAAATGCTCTCCTCAGTGTATAACTGTGTTTTGTTAAGTTAAGATGCTCTCCTCAGTTTATCACTATTGTTTATGCAGCTAAACTGTTCTCCTCAGTTTGTCTCTTTTGTTTACGCAGCCAAAATGCTCTCCTCAGTTTATACCCATGTTTTGTAAAGCTAGAAGGCTCTCCTCAGTTTATAACTGTTTTGTAAAGCTAGAAGGCTCTCCTCAGTTTATAACCGTGTTTGGTAAAGCTAACACGCTCTTCTCAGTTTATAACCTTGTCTTGTAAAGCCAAAGTGCTTTACTCCGTTTATAATGACCATTGTGGGCTCTCCTCAGGTTTTCATGGTGGTTTGCAATACTAAAGGGCTCTCCTTGGTTTAGGTTTTTCATGTCGGCTTTTGTCCTTTGTTTCAGTTTTGTTTTGCTCCTGGGCCCCAAGTTTCTGAATAAACCCATTTCTTTACGTTATTCGCTCTCCACTCTCTGCCTGGTTCCTGCACCTGTGTCTGGCTTTTACACACACGCCCACTTCCTAGTCCTGTCTAGTAGTATCGTGACAGAAAGCCTCGCCGTAATAATAGACGCAGCAGGAGATCCGTGGCCCACCGACAGCCTCATGCACACCATGCTCTCCTACTTCATGATGAGGTGGGATTGCCCGCTGCCAGCACCCTATGACGGAGTGAGCGATCACCCCGTCAGCTTCCTTCTCAAGTGCCGGCTGCTCAGGGAGAGCATGGTGGATCCAAAGCCGTCGGACTACATCTGGGTGAGGTGCATGCTGCAATGGCCCCCGGGCCCAGTACAAGGTATGGCTGCACCCGGAGTTCCCTGGACCGACCAAGAGGGCGGCCGCTGGCCCAGGGCTCCCCGAGCAGGCCGTGAGGGCGGCCTGTGCCACGGAGTTAACATCCCCCAACTCTGTGTGTTTCTCTGGCTGTGTTACAGGTGCCATTCCAGAGCCAGACTCCAGGAGGCAGGCTGAGAGGGCGGCCTGCGACCTTCAGGCACCGGTGCAGACCGAGAGGGCAGACTGCACCATGGAGCTCCTGTGCAAGCTGAGAGGGCAGCTTGTAATCCAGAGCTCCCCACAAACAGCCAAAAGGCGGCCTGTGGCCCCAGGCAGCCAGGACAGAGTTCGGAGGTTACCGGCAGGGCTGGGCCTCCCATCTCTAACCTTATGTTCCCTCTGTCTCTTCCAGACCTGGCTGTCACTCCGGAGCATCCCCTTTGTGGCCGATCCATAGTGCGGAACCTCCACCACCAACCAGACTAAGGCTAAGTCCCGGTGTAGAGCAAGGAGAAGGGCAAAAGCAAAGTCTGGGTCTCCGCCTCCAGCCACAGGGCACGCTCCAGTTTTGGCTTCAGCCTCAGGGCACGCTCCAGTTCCGGCTCCAGCCTCACCTTGCATCAAATGTTGAATCTCAGTTCTCAAAAATTTTAGGCTGGGAGATTACAGTCACGAATGCTTCAGTTTGTAAATTCTTTAATATGCAACGAGGGTCCTCAAGGTCTCTATTTGTTTGGACCCCGATCACTGCCACTTGCAGCTATTTTTAATATAGTTTCCCTTTCCAAAATATCTACACATCAAAAACTATACGTCATGAAATCAACACACATGGTTTTCTATATTTCTAAAAAAAAAAAAAAAAAAGACCTAAAATATAATCAGATTTTCATACCCACCATTTATTTAGGAACATTATACAATATTACATATCTGTGAGTAGCAAAATTATGTGAACCTCTAGGACTAGCAGTTCATTTGAAGCTGAAATTACAGTCAGATATTTTCAGTCAATTGGATGACAATCAGGTGTGGGTGAGTTCCCTATTATATTTTTTCAAAACAGGGCTCTATCAAAGTCTAATCATTCCTCTGGGAAGTTAGGTAAGCTTCAACACCATATCATTATCTTTAATAAAACATATTTACATATTCTAAAGTGTGATTGATTTGCACAGCCCAATTTTATCAAATACATTATTTATAGATCACTTTTTACTCAGTGAAATCACTTAAAAAGGTCAGTGAGCTTATTTTTCTATATTTAAGTTAAACTTTGAAGTCAAATTCAAGGAGACTTCACAGCTCATTTCATTTCTCAGTCAACTCTTTTTTTGATGAGGACCATCTTTGGCAGGAAGAGGTAAGTAGTGGCAGAGCAAAGCAGAATAACACCATCTGTCAGCAGCCCCATAAACACTCCAGATGAAACATCCATGAGGACATTACAGCATTATAAATCTCCCCATAAATGTAAATTAAATTTGAGATTAGTTATCAAAGCATAACCATGCTTAAAAATGCCAAGCACTTGCAGAGCTGATGGCATAATCAATAACACTAGCTGACATTTTATTTCATAGACTAGTATGATCTAGATATATACATTTCTGTCAGATGAATCAGGTCACCTTGAGAGACAGATAGGCTATTTGTAAAACAGCAAAGCATAAAAAACAGCCATCCTCTGTGTAACATTCACCATTATCATAAATGTCTATCATGATGTCTATCATGGAATCACAGCACAAGGAAAAGACAATGTCAGCCGTTTTGTAACATAATAACAAACAGAATAATGTGCTGAAGAATTGTATCTTAATGATATTAAATATTTGTTCTCAGTGGAGTGGGTGAAAACCAAAATCTTTTAGCTACAAAAATTATAATTTTATTTTTATCTAATGGTCTCACAAGAATTTGCATAAGGCCATTCTCAGACACTCTCAGCTTTTATCTGATGTCAATTGTTTGAATTACAACAAAATCTTTACAGTGAGTATTGAAGATAGGATGCAAGTACATAAAATCAGCATACCTTTTATTTGAGTAAATCCATTAGTCATTATGTATATTCCAGACAGGGCTCTGAGAACAGGCATAGTATGTAACATGATAATTCCTAACCATTAATGAGAGAAAAAAAAATCTAGAAATACAAGAACAAAGGAAACAGAGGTAAAAAAAAATTTATCAGAAATGTGCATAACAATGATGAAACATAACATAACATTATGACCACTGATATAATAACACTGATTATCTCTCAATCATAGCATTTGTTACTGGATGGGATACATTAGGCAGCAAGTAAAGATTTTGTCCTCAAAGTTGATGTGTTAGAAGTAGGAAAAATGGGCAAGCATAAGGATTTGAGTGAATTTGACAAGGGTCAAATTGTGATGGCTAGATGACTGGGTCAGAGCATCTCCAAAACTGCACCTCTTGGGGGGTTCCCGGTCTGCAGTGGTCAGTATCTATCTAAAGTGATCCGAGGAAGGAACAGTGATAAACCGGCAATATGGTCATGGGAGGCCAAGGCTCATTGATGCATGTGGTGAGCGACGGCTGGCCCGTTGTCGTCCGTTCCAACAGACGAGCTACTGTAGCTCAAATTGCTAAAGAAGTTAATGATGTTATGAAAGAAAGTTGTAAAACTACACAGTGCATTGCATTTTATAGTGTATGGGGCTTCACAGCTACAAACCAGTCAGGGTGCCCATGCTGACCCCTGTCCACTGCTGAAAGCGCCAAAAATGTACATATGAGCATCAGAAGTGGACCACAGAGTAATGGAAGAAGGTGGCCTGGTCTGATAAATCACTATTTCTTTTACAGTACATCATGTGGATGGCCGGGTGCATCACTTTCCTGGGGAACACATGGCACCAGGACGCACTTTGGGAAGAAGGCAAGCCAGCGAAGGCATTGTAATGCTTTCGGCAATGTTCTGCTGGGAAACCTTGGATCCTGCCCTCCATGTGGATGTTACGCATTCCACCTACCTAAGCACTGTTGCAGACCATGTACTCCCTTTCATGGAAACAGTATTCCCTGATGGCTGTGGCCTCTTTCAGCAGGCTAATGTGGCCTGCCACAAAGCAAAAATGGTTCAGGAATGGTTTGAGGAGCACAACAAAGAGTTTGAGGTGTTTATTTGATTTAAGATTTTGTCAGTTTCATATTTGTGCTGTCAATTCTAATTTGTGCTGCACCAAGAATCAGTGCAGTTTTAATTAATATGAAGTCACCATGATTTGGCTGCCAACACAAACAATATAATTAAATCATTCTCAACAGCTTTCTTGGCTGGAATTAGGTACATAGAGAAACAAGCTCGTCCATTCTTAAGTAGAATTAAAAGGTGATATTTTGCCATAAATTAAGAGTCCAGCAGCATTTTGGAAAGTGTTACAGCCCAAATGGATTGCTTGTCTGATGATATGTGCAGCATATTGCAGTTTGACAATGACATGAAAACTGCAATAAATTTAAAGATACAGTTAAATTGGGGGAAAAATTTTAATTACAATCAGTTGCAATTTATTATGGATATTGATTTGTGTACACATTTCATTAATTCATAAGGAGAAAGTGATGTGAGCTCGGCCCCACTGTAATATTTTGCAATACAATAACACTAACATTAAGACCTAATAATACTAAATTACTGCCAGGCTTTAAACTCAGCAACATCCAACTCACTTTGTCTCACACACTAAAGTAGTGTTTCCCAACCTGTGTGCCGCATTAGAAGTCATGAGGTGTGCCGCCCCCACCCGTCGGCGATCGTCAGGTATGTCGTGCGCTTTTTCCGCGATTTCTCACTCACCCCCCCCCCCCCCCCCCCCCCCCCCCCCCCCCCCCCCCCCCCCCCCCCCCCCC
>JAOVYU010000026.1:9083658-9093799 GCA_025674565.1 Synodontis membranacea
AAACTCAAGTAAGGCTCCGATGTTCTGCTTGACCACATATCTGAAGTAGTTGCGTAGTATTTCACGTCTTTTAACTCCAACTCGACACTGGCTTTGCATTTGGAATACAGTTCAGGGATGGCGACTCTTGAAAAATAACTTCGCTATGGCAGTTGGTATCTCTTATCAAGAGTCTGTATCATTTTTTGGAAGCCGGCTTTACTAATAACATTTGCGGGCATCATAAATAAAAAAGTAATTTGTTTGTGTCTTTTTGAACTTTTTTCAAATGGTGTGCAGCTCGCAAATGCCTGCAATATTGATTTTTGATCACCTGTTTCCGAACGTGTTTGGGATTTTTTTGCCATGCATAAGTCGTAGACCTCTTTGTGACGCTGCCTCGGGTGTTGAAATAGTTTGTCGTGTTACCCTGTTTCGCTGCAATGACAGACAGACAGGTCTTACAAATTACCTGGCTCTGTGATACATCATCTTTCCTGTATCCAAAGTAATCCCACACCATAGATGTTGACTTTTTTTTGGGCACCAAGTCCTCCTGTGCTGAGCTCATCATCCCTGTTTCTGCAGCCTATTTGTCGTTAAGCTCAGTCTCCTGTTCTCGCGCTCTGTTTAGGCACGCTGCGTTGTGATTGGTTCAAATAGCATACTGCGGGAAAAGTCGGGAGTGCGCAAAAAAACGCGCTGTAAGACAATTTAGAAATCGCGCATATTCACATTGCGATTTCAATACAATTTCTATTAATCGCTCAGCCCTACGGCAAACACGACAAAACTAAGGCACAACACAAACACTATCTACTGTGACCCCTGGAGGAAAGCTTGAAGTGCCAGCTTCTCCTGTACTTCGCCCATGAAGTCCTTGCCAGGAAAGGTGCCTTCGGCCATGATAACCTCGCCAGGAAAGGTGCCTTAAATCGGCCACAAGCGCGCCCAGCCTCTCACCGCTGTGTCGCTGCCGGCAGTTTCAGCGTGCCCCGCTGGTCATTCACGGCCGGGGCTGTGCCTGCCGCATCCAGGGGAGGTTGCTCTTCTCTCCCAGGGTCCAGCGTCACTGTCGCTGGCACGCTTTCACCCCTCCTCAGCGCGGTGCCCCTTGTAGTGCTGGCTCCGTCTGGCAGGTGGCTACTCTTTTTTCCCAGTCTTGTCGCAACAGGGGTTCCTTACAGCTGGAAAGCCTTCATCTGTCCGAAGAGCTCTTCCATCTCCTCTGGTGTTGCTTCCATTCCACACCTCTGAAACCAATGTAACATTGGTGCAAGTCGCTCGGAAGACGACACAGATTTTCTGGGGAATCCCCAATGCAATGGCTGGGAACTACTTTATTTGAACGTGCGGTTCTCACAACAAGCATGCATTTAGAATCACCACCACTACAAAGAGCACATAACCCAAATCGACTAGAGCCGATAAACACAACACGTATTCCCCAAACGGTGAACACACAGAACTAAACCCCCCCAGTGCATGCCGGGTAAAACCTCGCCCCTTCACTGACTTTGTCACACTAAGTCAGTTTTATGCCTATGTAAGTACAATGTTAAACATGACGTAACAGGAGTGCTTTGGCTAAATTTGAGATTATTACCAAATAAATATATTATTGCCAAGTAAATATACATATATATAGTAATTAGGCTGTTGTTATTATTATTATTATTATTATTATTATTATTATGTTCATATGCCTATATATAAGAACCAAGAAACCTAGTTTTTTTTTTGCACTTTTTTGTTTTATGTTTTTTTTGGGTTTTTTTTTTTTAACTACACTTTTAAACACTGCCAAATGGTGCTGAACGTGCAAATTGACTTTTAACATAAATTAAATTACAGGTCTAGTCACCCACAGGGATTATTTGGCACCCAAATTTTAAAATCAACATTTTAATGTAATGGGTGTGCCTGCTTTCTCGCCACTAACTGGTTGAAATGAGGAAGGCACACTGATACAGCCACTTGGAGCGTGTTTTCTGAGTTGTTTCTGTACTTTGTTTTCGTGGCTGTCAGTGGAGAAAAAGTGGTCTGGCACAGATATGTGGAGTGGAAGGGCAAAATTGTTTGAACTGCCATCTCACTCAGCTGGGGATATTCCTCATAGCATGACAGCCAGAACTCAGACAAGGACAGCCGGCCGAATCTCGACTGTAACCCAGCGTCGCACGAGAGCTCCAAAAGTTTATCCTGGACCACAGGTGGCAGATCACTCATCTTTGGATTGGCGAACGGGTCTTGTACCCATTGCTTTTCCATGAGATGGGATTTTGAAGGGAAGTACAAATCGAAATGATGCAGTGTTTCTGTAAGGTGTTGCGCGATCACTGCGGGCTCCTCCCTCAGATCCACACCCTCATCAGCCAGAGATGACAGACAGCTGAACATGTCAAGCACACCTCTGTTGACTCTCTTGGTCCAGACCGAGGGCTTCTTTTTGAAGGCCATGATTTTATCGTTGGCCTGAAAAATGTCACACACTTTGCCCTGGATTGACAGGTTCATCATGTTGAAATAGTCCAGGATGTCAGAGAGATAGGCTACCTTAATAATCCAGGACTGATCTTGCAGGTGATTGGCAAGACTGGATTTTTTATTTGTCAAAAAGACCTCAATCTCTGGTCTTAACTCGTATACTCTGCTCACCACTTTACCCCGTGATAGCTAATGAACCTCGGAGTGCAAGAGAAGATGAACATTATCTGCACCCATGTCCTCACACAGAGCAGTAAATAGATCTGAATTTGTCGGGTTGGCTTTAATGAAGTTCACGATCCGGACCACTTGATTTAGAACTTCATGCAGTTCTGTGGACAAGCGTTTCGAGGCAAGCACCTCTCGATGGATAATGCAGCCTGGACTGACGGAGAAACCGCTTTCACCCGAGCTACAACTCCGTTGTGCCTACCGGTCAAAGCCGCTGCCCCATCTGTACAGACACAGACACAACGACCCCACAGCAACCCATGCCCAGTGATATACCCATCCAGCACACGAAATATTTCTCCTTCGGTTGTGGTAACTGGCAGTTCTAGTCACCCACAGGGTGACTAGAGCTCAATCCTCATGAAACTGGCCCTCATGAACCCATGCCTAGTGATATACCCATCCAGCACACGAAATATTTCTCCTGCGGTTGTAGTCCCTGGCAGCTCCTTACAGAACAAAAAATCCTCATGAAACCGGCCCTCCTGAACATATCTAATGTACACCAGAAGAATGGCTAGGTTTGAAATGTCAGTGCTCTCGTCTAATTGAATGGCAAACCAGTCAGATGCTTTTGCCTTTTCTATGATTTGCATTTCAATGTCTGCTGCCATGTTGTCAATTCGGCGACAGACGGTGTCGTTTGACAGCGGAATCTCCTTTACCTCTGCTGCAGCAACCGGACCCAACACCTCTGAGCAAGCACTGACAATGGAGGGCAAAACTGGCTTCTCCCCAATCGTGAATGGCTCCTGACATTTGGCTATGTGATGGGACAGAATGTATGACGCCTTTGTAAGTTTTTCATTGTCTGGTAAATTACTTTTCAGCACTTTGGTTTGTGTGGCCAATTCATCGCGTTTTCTTTTGAAGAAGTCATCTGAATGATCTTTTAGATATGCATGTTTTGTTTCCAAATGCCAGTGTAATTTGGATGGTTTCATAGCCTCGTTACTTAGCATAGCTTGGCAGATGACACAGATTGGTTTTGGAGGGGAACTATCGCTAGAAATAAAACTGAATTTAATGTATGAAATGTCGTAATTTCGAGTAAATGGGCGATGCTTTTTTGCCTCTGGCTCATCCTGTAAGTCAGCATAATTTGATGGAGGCTTTGAACATGCCATGATTTATTGACAGCTCTCATAATGCGCGCGTGTGTGGCCGTGAAAAGTTTGTAGTGAATGAGACAAAGGGCGGGAACGCTGAACATTCTGGAATGCTGAAACAAGGGGCGGGCCGTGAAGTCAAGGGGAGGGGGCAGGGCACGTAGTGACAGCAGCGCTGAGATCAGACTTGATCTGACTGAATTTTGATTGGTGCAGAAGCGAGGTTCCACGGACCGGCAGGAACCCCGTCACGGACCAGCACTGGTCCGCGGTCCATAGTTTGAGAAACGCTATGCTAGGCCACTCCAGAACCTTGAAATGCTTTTTACGTAGAAACTCCTTTGTTGCCCGGGCGGTGTGTTTGGGATCATTGTCATGCTGGAAGATCCAGGCACATTTTATCTTTAATACTTTCACTGATGGAAGGAGGTTTTTGCCCAAAATCTCACGATACATGGCCCCATTCATCCTTTCCTTAATACGGATCAGTCATCCTGTCCCCTTTGCATTTCCACCCCCATGCTTCACAGTGGGTATGGTGTTCTTGGGATGCAACTCAGTATTCTTTTCCCTATACCAAAGAGTTCTATTTTGGTCTCATCTGACCACATAACATTCTCCCAATCCTCCTCTGGATCATCCAGATGGTCTCTGGCAAACTTTAGATGGGCCTGGACATGTGCTGGCTTAAGCAGGGGGACCTTTTGAGCGCTGCAGGATTTTAATCCATGACAACATAGTAAGTTACTGATAGTAACCTTTGTTACTGTGGTCCCAACTCTCTTCAGGTCATTGACCAGTTCTCCCCGTGTAGTTGTGGGCGGTTTCCTCACCGTTCTTAAGATCATTTGTACCCCACAAGGTGAGATCTTTCATGGAGCCCTACGTCAAGGGAGATTGTCGGTGATCTTGTATTTATTCCATTTTCTAATAATTGCTCCAACAGTCGATCTCTTCTTACCAAGCTGCTTGCCTATTGTAGATTGGCTCAGCCCAGTCTTGTGCAGGTGTACAATCTTGTCCCTGGTGTCCTTAGACAGCTCTCTGGTCTTGGCCATGGTGTTGTTTGGAGTCTGACTGTTTGAAGGTGTGGACAGGAGTCTTTTATACAGATAACGAGTTCAAACAGGTGCCATTAACACAGGTAACGAGTGGAGGATAGAAGAGCTTCTTATAGAAGAAGTAACAGGTCTGTGAGGGCCAAAATTCTTGCTTGTTTGTATGTGTTAAATACTTATTTTCTGCACCATTATACAAATAAATTCTTTAAAAATCATACAGTGTGATTTCCTGGATTTCTTTTTTAATTCAATTCAACTTTATTTACATAGCGCTTTTAACAATGGACATTGTCTCAAAGCAGCTTTACAAATCTTGCTTCTGAAATTATGAATCTATAAATGTATCTTATATTCTGTCTCTCACAGTTGAAGTGTACCTATGATGAAAATTACAGACCTCTCGCATCTTTTTAAGTGGGACAACTTGCACAATCGGTGGCTGCCAAATACTTTTTTGCCCCACTGTATATGAACAGAAACACATAAAAATATACCTGCCTAATCCAACATACACACAGGAGAAAGATGCAGGAAGAGAACAGAAAAGAGCATATTAAGGTTTAAGCATGACAAAATAAACTAAGGAGAGCACTTACACGCATGTATTACAAGCATGAACAATAAACAGAGAGTACTTTAGCATCTGAACATGACTAATGACAACAAAGGGAAATGCTATGCCATCTAAACATGACGAATACCAACTAAGGGGAGTGCATGTAGAATATCCAAACATAGGCAGAGACAAATGGAGCAGGAAAACAACATAGAATCAGCGCTCTTAGGAAACAGTGCATGTTAAATATAAACTGAAGAGAAGGAGAGTATGGGAAGCAGAGCGCTAAGATGCAAACACATAGTCACTAATACATCATGCAGGAAATAACACAGAGAATAACCACAAAGGCGAATGCGGAAGAACGCCATGAGCAGAGAACAAAACAGCACAACATCCACCAGTGACGGGTAACAAAGCCTCACACCAAAGCATATGCGAGAAAGTCCTTTATAGCATCCATGATTATCGCTAATGGAGATCCGGTGTGTGTGTTTAACAGCAGGCACGCAAATGTCCATGCCAGCAGACAGCACGCCTGCGCCAGGGGAGTGTTCATTCAGGTAGACTCTGCGTAGTGATTGTGCAGTGCATGCTGACATTTCCTGCGTACGTGCCAGGGAAGTATGTTCGTTTGGGTCAAGTCTGCGTAAAGAATGCGCAGTACGCACTGACATCTCCTGCGCATGTGCCGGAGGAGTATGTTTGTTCGGGTTGTGTTGTGTTTGTGCAGTGCACGCTGGCAGTTCATGCCTAAGCAGGGCGTGCATGAGACATGACAAGGAGTTGACTAAAGCTGGTGTCAGTGCATCAGGAGCCCCAACCAAGTATTAACTGCATAAATAAACGTACTTTTCAGACGTTAACGTTTCTGTATTGTAAATATTTTTTGATTAATCTAATATTTTTTGATTAAAATTCTAATAATTTGATACACTGGATTTCTGATTTTCATGAGCTATAAGCCATAGTCATCACAATTAAGACAAAAAAGCTTGATATTTCAATTTACTTGTAATAAATATGGAATATGTAAAGGTTTTCCTTTTGAATTAAATTACAAAAAATGCACCTTTTCATGATAGTATAATTTTTTGACATGCACTAACACACGGACCTAGCACAGTTGTCTTACAGCAAGAAGGTCCCAGGTTTGATCCCCGGGTCGCCTTTCTGTATGGAGTTTGCATGTTCTCTCCACGACTGTGTGGGTTTCCACAGTCCAAAGACTTGCGGATTAGGTCAACTGGGTTGACCTAAATTGCCTGTATATGTGAATGTGAGTGTGAATGGTTGTTTATCTCTGTGTTGGCCCTGTGATGGATTACTGACCTGTATAGAGTGTACCCCACCTCATGCCCGAAGTCAGCTGGGATTGACTCCAGCTTCCCCGTGACCCGCGATGGATAAACAGTACGGAAATTAAATGAATGAATGAATGAATAGTACATGGACTATAAATACCCTTTTAATAATCAATTAAGGAACACATTGAGGAATGTGGGTAATGGTTGGGTTAGAGGCCTGTTCTGGTTTTAGTGAAAGATCACCGCAGCCATCCCAACTTTTGCATGCCTGTAAATCAGGATCCCCTATTTCAGAGAAGAGTATGGTTTATGTCAGGTAGCGGCAGGAGAGGCTCAGCTATCTATCTCTACTCCCCCCCCCCTCTCTCTTTATCTATCTTGCAATAACAGATAGTCTATGTACAGCAAGCATATCTGTTCTTCTTGAGTTTTGTTGCACATAGTGTAATTTGTCTTTCACTTTGATTATACATGTATATCTATTTTTATTTGTGTCCATTTCAGCCCAATAAAGTTCCCTTTGTAGCAGTTGAACTGGCGAAGCAGCACAAACTTCACAAATCTTCTTCACTTCTAGTGCTCTGTGCATCTCTTAATGAGTGAGTCAATGTAGTTGAACATTGACTTAATAAATATGTCAGACTTTCACCACTCTCTTTGCTCTCATCCTCCCTCGCTCCCTCCCTACGGTCCTTGCCTCTGTCTCCAGTGTTTCCCAGGGCTTGCTGAGAAATAGCAATTAGTTTTAGATTTACAGCACAACGACAGGCACTGGTATATAAATAGAGGTTAAAGACACAATTTACATATTAATTTCATGATTCATTTAATCAATGATTTATGTGGATATAGATTGCTTTTAATCTGCCACTCCGAAGCACCGTTCTCATGCACACTTTGTCTCTCTTCTGCTGCTCACCAAGCATGACAGAATAGTGTGGTGTATAAGAGCACTCACTCTCTCCATCCTTCCCTCCCCGTCTCTTTTCCTATCTCTCTCTCCCCTCTCAGCTGTTCAGTGATTTGGAGAGGAATGCAAGTCAAACAGCCCTCCTAATTGGTTTAATTTTTCAGTGCATGCACCGATCCTGACACTCGTTTACCATGCGCTGCCATATCTTCTCTCACTCAGTGATTGCTCTCTCTCTCTCCTTCGGGTTTCTCACTGTCTCGTATTTTCACTATTAATAATGGTTTAATAATCAGGCTGGTTAAAGGCATGGTAATGAGAGCAGTGGTAACAGTGATTGGTGATACTGGTATTAGCTGCAGATTGCTCATATGTGGTAGCAACCACTCAACATATTGCATATTATATATCTGCATATCTGCCCATACCAGAAGTTTTATATACACTGTATGTGTATATATACAGTATTGTGCAAAGTCTTAGACATCCCTTTTTTTTAGTAAAAATATTCTTAGATAGATGTTTATTTATTTTTACGAATTCTGTATTATTGAGTCAATACAAAAACAATTAATATTCCCAAACATTACTGTTCCAAAAAAAAGGCCACTTTTCAGACAAAAAGCACAACAGGCTTCAGGGTTTTGCTGCAAAAAAGTCTCCAGAAAAACTGTGGCAGATTCTCCAAGATGATCAGGAAAAATTACCAGCTCATTTCCTTATTAAACTGCACAAATGGTACCTATATATAGGTACTTCATAGGTATAGGTGCTTCAACAAAGTATTAGTTCAAGGGTGTGCACACTTATGCAACCAGCTTGTTGAATGTTTTTTATTTATTTATTTTTATTTCCCTACCAAATTTGTTTGTTTTCAATTGAATTGTACAGGTTATAGGTCACATTAAAGGTGGGAAACGTTTTGAAATGATTCTTTGTTTTGAAATGATTCATTTTGACATAATGAGACTAAGACAACACTAACAACTGATCAACAGTACCTCGCCATAGCGAGGCTTCAAACAGGATGTTCTCAGGCGGCGGTGGCCACTGAGCTTAGAGTGTCACAGAGTGTCATCAGCAGGTTGCAACAGAGATACAGAGAGACAGGAAGAGTCACAGAAAGACATAGAAGTGGACGTCCTTTGGCCACATCCCACACTGATGACCTCTTCATTGTGAACAGTGTCACACGGAACCGGATGATGAATGCCACTCAACTCCAGGGACATTTAAGGCAGATGAGAGGCACCCAAGTGTCACGTCAGACCATTCGAAACCATTTACATCAACGTGGTCTGCGTGCTAGACGACCATACCCAGGCGTCATCATCATGCATGGGCCAGGGAGCATTTATGCTGGATGTGGCCCTCAGTGTTGTTCTCTGATGAAAGTCAATTCACATTGAGCAGTATTGATGGCCGCCAACGATGTTGGAGTCATCAAGGAGAGCACTGTGCATCAGCCACTGTTGTCACCAGACGAGCCTTTGGTGGTGGTGGTGTTACAGTGTGGGCAGGTGTGTCTAGTCAATACAGAACTGCCCATAACTTTGTGAATATTATTGATCATGACTGACTACAGCTGCTAGATTGTCTGTGCACAACATAAAACAGGTTTGTTTTACAAGTACAAATTAATGGGAGGGGTAACATCTTTGCCAAGATCTGGAAGAAGACCAAGCTTTAGCTGAGAGGAAAATGGCTTGGATGGTCAGGAACAATCCAGGAACCATCAAGTACAGGCCTGACATGAACTGGAAACTGCTGGAACACTGTCTTCAGTTAAGATAGTTTTACATCTCCATGGAATGAGATCCTGGAATCGAAGAAAAAAGTCTCTTCTCCAAAACTTACAACTTCAAGCTCGAATAAAGTTTGCAGATGACCAAGACAAAGAAACAGCCTTCTAGAGGAATGTGGTCAGATGAGGCAAAGATTTGAGATGTTTGGCCACAGTGACCAGAGGAACACTGTACCAACTGTTAAGCATGGTGGTGGTAGTATCATGCTTTGGTGCTGTTTTGCTTCCATTGGAATTTGTGCAATTCCAAGTGGATGGAATAATGAAGAAAATCAGAATTCTTCAGCATAGCCTCAAACTTGGACCCAATTGGGTGTTATAACAGGACAGTGACAAACAAACATCTTGTAGAACTGTGGAATGGATAAAGCAGGCAAACATTTAGTTTTAAACAAGTCCTTTCATAAATCGAAAATATGTGAACTGTGCTTAAAAGTCAGGTCTTTGCCAGGAGACAGAAATTTAATTGAACTCTACCAGTTATTCCAAGAAAAGTGGTCAACTATCCAACCAGAATTCTGCCAGAAGCTTTTTGATGGTTACCAAAAGCCTCTGGGCAAGGTGAAACATGCTAAGGAACTTAACTCAAAATAAATTCTTCTGCAATTAAAGATGTATGTTGTACAATCATTCTTCCCCAGAAAAACTTTCAAATAAGTAATAAAAAAGTCAATAATACCATGATCATTATGATGTG
>JAOVYU010000026.1:9244466-9257038 GCA_025674565.1 Synodontis membranacea
AAATGTGTGTATATGTATGATGTATGTGTAAATAATGTTTTGTGTGTTGGCTTCATCCTTATGTTTTATTTTAATACATGTATGTATAAGCATGCATTACTTTTATAGAGAGGAATGGGAGCTGAGTGGTGACAACCGCTCTGAGGAAAAAGCTAAAGTTGGAACTGAAGACCAAAAGGTGATAGAATCCAAAATATTCTACCCTGAAATAAAACCATGTACATTGGAGGAATTTGAGATGACATTTTGGGACCTTTGCTTTAGGTTACGGATGGCACAGCAAAGCTTGCTCTTCCCTACAAGGTACTTAAGGCCTTAGACCCTGAGTTGTACCGCAATGTGGAGTTTGATGTTTGGCATGATGGCCGCAAAGGTGAGATTGTTTCTGTTTAATCCAAACCTTAAATGTGAATCTTTATTTCTGTTTTTTATAAAGGTATGTATAAATTGTGGACAATACTGCATTGCCTCAATTTTTTTCCTTCCCCAAGTTGCCTATGAAAAAAAACAACCATACTCTACACTATTCTTACACTATACAATGTTGATTCCTCAACATATGTCTGCCTCAAGTAGGTTCCATAAAAAGTCTTATGTATGCCAATCCATATATAATCAATTTTATAATCCAAGTATGCCAGCACTTGGACTCGCACTTTCAGAGTTTATTTAAAAAATAAATAAATTAAAAAATAAACACTTTCATCATATATTACCTCACGGTCATAGTATCACAACACAGTCTGGGTCCTAATAAGCAAGTATCAGGATGTATTTACTGATGGAGACTTCAAAGCACTATAAATTACTCTGAATAAGGGTGTCTGCAAAATGCTGAAAATGTAAATGAGTATGCATAGCATAGATTTCTGTTGGATGGTAAACTCTCGAATAAAACACTAGTATTTTGCACCCCATAGGGCAATGCTCTCATGTTCTTAACCTGTTAGAATAGTCTCCATTGGAAAAAAATTCCTCCTCTATACACAGTAAGTCACACATTTAGGAATATTTAAAATGTCGCTGATGTATACCTTTAGCACTTCATCTGGGAATTTATAGTCCATTGCATTATTTTCCCTGTGTCTTCTCACACAGTGTATACCACCTGAGAAGAATCTCTATTTAAAGAATGTAGCTTCTTATGGTGTGGCAGAGAGGGAAAGCACAGAACAGTGTAGTGGTACCCTCCAGAAAGTATGGAAGCAACTGTCCTTCCACTAGTCATTCAGTCCAACACTGACTGTTCCCTGTGACCGGAAACCGCGTATATATTCTAGGCCTAGCTAAAAGCCGCTAACACAATCCGGGCTGGTCTGTCATTTTCTTTGACGTGATTAGAGTTAGCATGGGCATGTGCAGCTAATGCCGGGGCCTCGCTATTTCAACATCTTATAGAAACAGCTCAGGAATTCTGTATAAGACTTGCATATATTAAAATATAATAAAACCCGATTAATTTAATTTGTATTCAAACGTATTTGGTCTCATTGTGGTTAGCTGTGCTAGCTTATTTAGGTTGCTGGGGTTAGCTAGCAGGCTAGCTGTAGTTCTGCTCTACTAGAAGAGGCTGTTAATTTTAATATAATTTAATAACTCTACAGTAGAGCTGAGCTTCACTGCTGTGGCGGATTATTACTTATCAAAATGTTTTCTGCCTAAAGCAAGATTTCACATTTGTGACGGCAAAAAATTCTCTGCAGAATTTAATAGCCACAAATAACGCATTATATTTCAGGATTTATTTCTTTTTGACTGATTTTTTTTTTTTTATTGCTGATGTACAGTTTTAGTGTTGGATATAAAGTCACTTACTTATAGCAGCTATAAAGTCGTTCCCTCACCAGCCTCTTTACTCTCTCAGAACTAATCTATATATAAAATTCTTTTTGCGCTTAAACTGGAAATGACGTATGACCGGTAACAGCGTGACTAGCGCTTACATCTAAACTAATCTATCTCATGCTATTCTATATTTATAAATACTGCATTTTATTTTTTTGCCTTGTGCTCAGTGAGTGTAGCCCTGGGTATTCAGCTAGTATATAAATAAAATACACACACATCGATCCGGTTGAGATCGAGGGATTTTGGAGGCAAAGCCAACACCTCAAACTCGTTGTTGTGCTACTCAAACCAGTCCTGATCCATTTTTGCTTTGTGGAATTTTGCTTCATGTGTCCAAATT
This sequence comes from Synodontis membranacea, assembly GCA_025674565.1. Lineage (NCBI taxonomy): Eukaryota > Metazoa > Chordata > Actinopteri > Siluriformes > Mochokidae > Synodontis > Synodontis membranacea. The sequence continues at coordinate 9,246,655 of JAOVYU010000026.1, forward strand.
CTTTCTGCTTCTGATAGCTCTTCTGATGTCAATTCCCCCCTTTTTCTTTCTGTTGAAAGGCAGTTGTAGATAAACCTTTGTATCCAGGCTTTCATCCTAAGTACAGTTTGTAACTTACTGTATTTTTCTAAATGTAGTAAGGGATCTAGGGAACTGTTGCTCAGTTGAACCGTAGCATGCTTTGTAGTGTTGTAGTCAAGACCACCTTATCTGAGACCAAGACCTGACCAAGACCTGACCAAGACCAGAGGGGGTCGAGACCGTGACAAGACCAAGACTCTCAGGGGCCGAGACAGAGTCGAGACCAAGACCAGGGTTGACCGAGACGGAAACCTTCAAAAACCTCTCAAGTGCTACAACACTAGTGTGAAGGGGCGGGACAGGTAAACGCGGTTGGCACTAACATCATTGTTTGCACTTGAAGTAAGAAGTTATCCAATCTGACATTAAACAGCTCATGAATTCTCTGAGCCATGGTCTCAGCTGGTCTCGAAATAAAATTCCGGGTCCTCTTTCTCCAAGTCCCTGACCGAGTACAAATGCGGCCAAGTCCGAGACGAGACTAAGACCTTCAAAAACCAGTCTAGAGTCCGAGACCGATCTCGAGTACTACAACACTAATGCTTTGTCTGAAGTTCAGCCTTTGCCGCCTCTTCTGAGAAGGATCGGCATCAGGAATCCTATGGGATCGAACATTCTGCCCAGTGACCTCAAAACACTCCTCTTCGTGTTCCCCCTTCCTTTTAGGATGTCCATCAGATGTATGAGATCAAAGACAAAATCATCAGTGTCCAGTCTTCATACCAGACCAAGCACCTTTAGCATGCTGCCATATGCTGCAGCTTCCTGTACGAAGTTGAGGTCACTCTTTAACAATTTGGCCGTCAGTTAGGGGAACTTTGTAGTCCACTTTCACAGGTTCATGCTGGCAGCAGCCAGGATCTCCTTTGCACCTGCTGTCAGCGCATAGGTACTTTCAATAAAATCATCCACATAAAGCGAATCCTTCAGATCACTCACCATGTGTGGTTGGGTGTCTTCATATTTTCCCAAGTGATGTCTGATTGTAGCTGCAAGTAAGAATGGGCTTGATGATACTCCGAAAGTCTCTGTCCTTTTCAGCGATGGATATTTGCAAGAAAGCCTTAGTGATATCACCCATGAGGGCTGTTGGATGCTGTCTAAATCTGATTAAAACGCTCAGGAGGTCAGGATTCAGATTTGGGCCAGTCAGCAGAGAGTCATTCAGCGATGGACAGCCCTCCTTATGCGACAAGGCATCAAACACTACTCTCAACTTAGTTGCTGAATTGTCCTCCCATATTACAAGTGATAAATTACACTTTAATCTATAAATTAGTGAGGCAAGTGATAAATTACACTTCTCTCTGTCTCTGCTGGCTGGCTGCGCTCTGGAACATCTTCACATGTGCCTTGCTGCAAATAGTCTTCTTTTACATCATACCTTTTGAACAGTTTCGCATCAGATTTCAGCCTTCATTTCAGAGTTTCAGACCTTTTCTGGGTGACTGGTATTGTTTGGGAGTTCTGATGCATCCTGTCACCAAGGTAACGCCACTTCACCAATGTATCTGACTGACCTGTAAAAGCTTAGTTTAGCATCTGTTTCATTTGACGTCTCTTTACTATTAGTGGTGATGCCGAGTGACTCTATTTCCAAAAAATGCACAAAGCTGGTTTGAGAGCTCAGCAGCAGTTCCGTCAATGCCATTGTTCATGCAAGTAGCCTCATTCAGGCTGGACATGGCCACTGGACCTTGCACTGCCCAACTGAAGATGGTTTCAACAGCAACCAAGGCTTCTGACAATCTTTCAATTTTGCCAGTCACTATCTTCCAGTAGAAATCAGCTCCAATCAGTAAACACCTTTCTGGATCTTCTCTACCTGCTGACATGTCTGCTAATTGCAGCCCTCTTTCCTGCAGCTGTTGTTGGATATGTTCGGCAGGGACTTTCCTGACAGTGGTGTATATCTGTGGTGTTTGATCAGCTTTAATCTCAGTTGTTATTCCAAATATTTTCCAGGACTATTCTTATGACATTGCACTCTTTGGTCACTGGGGTCATAGATCCAAATGTATGGTGCTTCAGCATCTTTGTTTTTTTAATGGTTTGCATGAATGAAACGCTGTTTGGCTTCCACCATCCATCAGGCGGCACACTATTTTCACTAGTATGCAATACTGCATCATGCCTCTCAGGGCATGTCTACCAGCTGCATGCGGCATAACGGAGGAAGTGAGAGCGACACTCGTCTCTTCAGTAGCATCTGGGCCCTCTGTTTGTTCACCCCTCTCACAAACTGTAGGGTGATGTCTCTTTCCACAAATTGCACGACACATTTTTTGTTCTACAGTGTTTAGCAGTGTGTCGTGGTTTTAAGCATATAAAACATCTTCCCATTTTCTTTAACTTTTCCTTCCTTCTCACTACTGTATTGTCTGCACACTGTTCCGATTTATGGCTTGTATTGTCACAGAACAAACAATAAGGTATGAATGGGATATCTGTGTTGCCAGTATAGAGGGCTACAGCTGATGGTACATTGACCCTTTTCCATTTGTCTCCACTTACTGAATCAGGATTGTGTTGCTTATGACTCGATTGTGCATCCTTAACAGTGTTTCTAGGTCTAGTTAAGTACATTGCATGTTCTCTACTCTTGACTTCTTGTAGGAAAGTGACACGCTCAGTAACTTCAAATTCTTGGTCAGCATTTGTAGCAGTATGGGGCACAACAATCCTCCATTTCAATCTGAAACATCTAGTGACTCCAGGCTTCTAAATTGCACTTCTACCTTATCATAGTTGTCTCAGTACAATGATGTCTGAGGACCTTTTGATGGGAGTAAAGTTCAACAACTTGGACGTGTGCACTTACAACAAGGTCTTTCCTGCCAAATCTCTTCTTCAGCGTGTCTGCTGTCATAATTGTCAGTGACTTTCAGTCGTGCAACAGCTCTTGCAGCTTGACCCATGAGATATGACTTGAGGTAGGTAAACTTCTGTTTTACTTAGTTCAACATTTTCTTGAATAGCATTTTCAAATTGGTCGCAGAACTCCTGCCCCGTGCACACTCCGTTATATTTATTTATCGACAGTTTTGGCAGCTTTACTGATGCTCTGTTGCCAGCGGTATGTGTGCTCACCTCACTTGGTCACTGGTAGTGAACCCCTGTGGGAGCTTGATGTGCCCTTTCAATTGCTCTGGTTGCACATGCTCTCCATAAGCTTGCTTAGTGCTGATATAAAGTTTTTCCTGTTCAATTTCTGGGTCCAACCCCAAAAGACTTTGCTCTTTAACTGAAAACATGGACAGCAGCTCCATCAAAAGGATCACAATTAACATTTTCTTTAATGTTTCATCCTGATTATTTTGCAGCAGCTTTGTGACAGACGCCTGCAGCGCTGTTTGTTCCTGTTTTGGTCTCTGAATTCGTTCCGACATTCTCCGTTTTCCTCTTCAGCCACGTAATTGAATCCGCTGTGTAGGTACAACCATCTATCTTCTAGCTAGCATCGTCCCGTCTCTCCTTCCTGGGTTTCGACACCAAAAACTTTGTGTTGTGAACTTAACTGTACCTTGTTCATAAATGGAAAAAATGAACAAATATCCCAACGGTAGTTTCCGTTTCAAATTGAATTTACTGAAAAATAAACTGCTGCAATATAAAACTAGTTTGGTTTTCTTTAGTGCCACATTCTCACCCTTTTCTTCCACCTCTTAATCTCTCTCTCTTTCATACGATGCTGCAGTGTCCTTTTTGGCTCAAAAGCACATTAGTGCCACCTTGTGGGAACTGCAACAACCATACAACAAGCATTAACAATTTACTGTTCCACAAAAGGAAAGAATCCTTATTAACAAAAAGTTTCAACAGGGAATACAGTTTCCATGAAAGGGTGTTGATGGTCTGCAACAATTTTTCGGTAGGTGGTCAGTGTCAAAATAACATCCACATGGATGGCAGAACCCAAGGTTTCCCAGCAGAATATAGCATCACACTGCCTTCACTGGCTTGCCTTCTTCCCGCAGTGCATCCTGGTGCCATGTGTTCCCCGGGTAAGTGACGCACGCACCCGGCCATCCACATGATGAAAAAGAACATGATTCATCAGTCCAGGCCACCTTCTTCCATTGCTCTGTGGTCCAGTTCTGATGCTCATGTGCCCATTGTTGGTGCTTTCGTCAGTGTACAGAGGTCAGCATTGGCACCCAGACTGGTCTGCAGCTCTGCAGCCCCATACACAAACTGTAATGCACCTGTGTATTGATGCCTTTCTATAAGAACCAGCAGTAACTTCTTCAGCAATTTGAGCTACAGTAGCTCATCTGTTGGATCGAACCACATTGGCCAGCCTTCGCTCTCCACGTGCATCAGTGAGCCTTGGCTGCCCATGGCCCTGTCGCAGTTCACAACTGTTCCTTCCTTGGAACACTTTTGATAGATTCTGACCACTGCAGACTGGGAACACACCATAAGAGTTGCAATTTTGGAGATGATCTGACCTGGTCATCTAGCATCACAATTTGGTCCTTGACAAACTTGCTCAAATCCTTATGCTTTCCCATTTGTCCTACTTCTAACACCAACTTTTGAGGACAATGTTAATTTGCTGCCTAATATTACAGTAATACCTCGTGCATTCGCGTTTCCGTATTCACGACTTCGCAGATTCGCGAATTTTCCCGTGGAACCTAACTAATTTACATTTGTGGTTTTTTCACACATCTGCGAAATCCTCAAAAAGCCTGGCATTAAAAGATAACTGTCACACACTGCCCACATCACCACGCGCTGACCCGGAAGTAGACTCCCGAATCTCTTCACTTAAAACTGAGGCTGCCTGTTAGTTCTCCCTGTCACAAGAGGGCAGTAAACTCCTTGACTGCTCTAAAGACGTAGAAAGAGTCTCAGAGCCATAGAGGAAGAATTTCCTGTGACGTTTTTCAGTTCCTGTAAGAATAAAATGCTGTTTTTAGCAGTGTTCAACTAACTAAGTAAATTGAGACTAGATTTTCATTATATTTCAATAAATATTTTTTTTTGACTTTTTTGTTTGGTGTGCCTTGTGATTTTTCTTATGTGAAATATGTGCCGTGGATTAAAAAGGAAACACTGAATTAGGTGATAGTGTACTCTGTTTTTACATCAAACATTTATTTTTTTTTAAGGGTAATGTATTAAGCTAATTTTAAATGAAATTAATGTGCTTTCTGAGCATGATTTAGGTCATATTTGGGGTTTAAAATTTAGAAATAAGCATTTATTAGCATTTTTAGTGACTTTCACACATCCGCGCCGGGGTCTGGAACCTAACCCCGCGAATGCACGAGGTATCACTGTACCCTCTAACAGGTGCTATGATGAGATGATCAGTGTTAACTCAAACTGTCAGTGGTCATAATGCTTGATTGGTGTTTTGTTTTATTTCTATATAGAATCACTCACTGGAGATAAAAAATTAGAGAACAATTTATGAAAACGATTTTTTTTTCCGAAATGTCATTTTCATTGCTCAACATTTGAAGGAAATACTGTTGTGGCTATACCAAGCTAATAGAACAGTGTTATACAAAATAACTCTTTATTTTGTTAAAAACACAGTAACCAAAATGAAAGAACTACTTCACATACCTCCCAGGTATTGGTGTTAATCTGGCAGCTGGTGCTAATTTCCTTAATTATTTTGCAAACCCTATGTAACTGGCAGCCTAACTTTCCAGTTATCAATGACTTTGCAAGATGCTGAGCCGTTCTAAAGTGACTGAAACACTCCGGCAGCTTGTCCAGATGAATGCCAAATGGATGACCCTATCAGCCACAGCAAGAGAAGTTGATCGTTCCAAATCTGTGATTTCTAGAATACTGCACCTTTACAATGTCCCCAAGAAGGCTGGTTGTCCGTGAAGGGAGGACAAGATAATGTGGAGATTGTCCATGAGGAATAGTTTCAACACTGCAGCTGGAATCCCTCGCCAAGTCAGTGCTGAATGGGGTAAGGATCTGTCTCGTCATAGTGTCTTGATGTTTAAGAGCATTTGGACTTACTCTGCACTCAGCCTATTGTGCAGTGACCAAACCTCGTAAGCAGGAAGAATCAGCAGGTTAGACTCGCTTTTGCTGAGGAGCATGTTGTGTGGATGGAGGAGAACTGGTCCAAAGTTCTTTTTAGTGACGAAAGCAAGTTTAAATAATTTTGTTTGATGGGAAGCATTAACATTATTATAAACATCAAAATGGGGAAAGACTGAACCCCAACTGTGTTAAGAAATTTAAAGGTGGGGGAGGACAGCCGCAACAGGAGTTGGGCCTCGTATACAGCTACATGGCAGAGTGAATGCAAATATTTATCAGAACCTTCTTTAACAACATGTGGTTCCTTCCCTGCATTAATCACCCAATCAGCAAGCAATATTGATGCAGGACAGTGGCCTGCTACACACAGCAAAGCGGGTAAAGCAGTTCCTTGAAACTGAAAACATTGAAATTATGAAATGACCAGAGGTGTGTGAGACTAATGATGTGCTCAAGTCATTCAAAGCAACAGCCTGTACACTTCCTATTAACTTTTGACTGTTGTAACCTTCAGAAAATTTAGGTGTGATCTTTTTTCAGGCTACAGTCATTGCTGTTCTCTAATTTTGATCACTGTGTTTTTAGCAAAAAAATTTTGTTCAATTTACCTGGTTATTTTGTATTACACTTCTAGTAGCATGTTATAGCCACAACAGTAATTTCATAAATTACTGAAAAAATCAAGTGTTCATAAATTGTTGTCTAATTTTGATTGTGTGTGTATATAAAAGTAACTGTGGTGTAATAAACAGTGTCCAGACCTTAACCCCATTGAGAATCTTTAGAATTTACTGGGGAAGAATTTGGGCCGTGGTCTGACTCTCGCATCATCTCTACAAGAAATGGTTGCCATACATAGAGATGCTGTTTTAAGGAAAAATTTTAAGCAGTCACTTAATGTTTTCTGTGTGTATATAGGTGTGTGTGTAAAATTATAGTGTCCAATTTTGACTGTATTTGGTTTTTTGGAACTCCAGATACATTTGATAGTGAAGTCAAAATTTAACACTATACTTTTACACACACACAACCACCAAAAAAGTATTTGGCAGCCACCGATTGTGCAAAGAGATGATAGAGTTCTGTAATTTTCATCATGGGTACACTTCAACTGTGAGAGACAGAATGTAAAAAAGAAATCCAGGAAATCACATTCTATGATTTTTAAAGAATTTATTTGTATGGTGCAGAAAATAAGTATTTGGTCAATAAAAAAAGTTCACCTCAATACTTTGTAATGTAACCTTGGTTGGCAATAACGGAGGTCAAACGTTTCCTGTAGGTCTTCAACAATATGGGAAAATTTTTTTAAGTGGGAAATATGGTTAACACTCACTGATGCGTGGGAATAAAAACATACTGTTGAATACTGTGAAACAGTCATAATTTTGAAAAATACCGTGATATAGAATTTTGGTCATACCGCCCAGCTCTACAAACAGGTGCCATTAATACAGGTAACGAGTGGAGGATAGAGCTTCTTAAAGATGTAACAGGTCAGTGAGGGTAGGAATTCTTGCTTGTTTGTAGGTGCTAAATACTTATTTTCTGCACCATTATACAAATAAATTCTTTAAAAGTCATACAATGTGATTTCCTGTATTTCTTTTTTACATTCTGTCTCACAGTTGAAGTGTACCTATGATGAAAATTACAGACCTCTCTCATCTTTTTAAGTGGGACAGCTTGTACAATCAGTGGCTGCCAAATAGTTTTTTGCCCCACTGTACTATACACACAGAAAACACTAAATGACTGCTTAATAATTTGTGTGTGTGTGTGTGTGTGTGTGTGTGTGTATGTATGTGTGTGTGTGTGTGTGTGAAATTAGTTTGTTAAATTTTGTCTTCACCAAATGTATTTGGTGTTTCAGAACTCCAGAAGACTGATTACATGGTGTTTGCTGGAAGACAGTATTTCTTAGGGGACAAGTGTCAGGTATGTCTATATGGGATAATGTTAGAATTTTAGTTTAGTAGTTTTTTTTTTTTTTTCCCCCTCTCTCTCTCTTCTATTTTTTTTTTTTTTTATTGATCTTTAACATGCAGTATATGACCAAAAATTTGGATACCTTTGACCATCACGCCCGTAAGTGGACCTTCCCGAAAGTCGCAAGCATACAATGCTATAGCATCTATTTGTTTGCTGTACCACTGCAGTTACTTTTCACTACGAGGCCCAAACGTGTTCCAGGATGACTATGCCCATGTGCATGAAGGTGAGGTCCATAATTGACATGGTTTGCTGTTGGAGTGGAACAGCTTGAGTGGCTTCTATATTTGGGATAAACTGGAATGCTGGCTGTGTCACAGGCCTTCAGTCCCTGCCATCAGTGCCTGAACTCTCTAATGACTCTTGTGGCTCAATGGGCAAACCTCCATTGTCAAGCTCTAAAATCTAGTGGAAAGCTTCATCAGAAGAATGGAGGTCATTATAACAGCAAAGGGGGTCTAAACCTGAAATGGGATATTCAGAAAGTGCATATGGGTGTGATGGTGTTCAGGTGTCCACAAACTTTTGGTCATATAATCTACCATGGTATGTTTGTTTTGGTGCTCAGGTACGATTGGATCCAAAAGGGAAGTACTACAATGCTTTCATCCAGGAGGTGGGGACTCATCCCAGTGCTGTGACCGTGTTTATTGAAGAGCTGGGTGAAAAGTGAGTCCTTTGTAAATACACAAGTGTTTTATGGGTCTGGGTTTTAACAGTTCTTGGTATTAAACAAAACTTTCTGTTAAAATGTGTTCTGTGTCTTAGACACTTGGTTTCCTTGACAAATCTGAAGCCAGTGAATCCTGTTCCAGCTTGGAACATTACACCATGCAGAAAGAGCAATTCCTACAGTCATGCTGAACAGTACCCAGGAGAACTAGGTGACTTCATTTCTATGTAAAACACAGTGTTCAATATAGTACAGTTGTGTTCTAGTGTATCCCAAAAATTATAAAAGGATTTAAAAAGTGCAATATTTCCCCTCAGTTATTTAAGAAAGTGAAAATTAATATATTCTAGACTCATTACACGTAAACTAAAATGTGGCAAGCATTTTTCTATTTTAATTTTGATAATTATGGAGCCCAGCTAAAAAAAATAAAACTTCTCAGATTATTAGAATATCTAATTTTGAGTTTGAGTAAATTACTATTCAAACAATATAAATACAGTGTATCTCTCAGTCTAGTTCAGTACACACAACCACAGTCATGTGAAAGACTGCTGACTTGACAGTTGTCCAGCAGCTGAGCAACGACATCCTCCACGGTCAAGAAATTTGACTGGAAGGGAAAAGTGTGGTAGGAAAATGAGCACAAGCATGAGGGATGGCCATAACCTTGAGAGGATCATCAAGAAAGGTTGATTCAAGAACTTGGGAGAGCTTCACAAGGAGTGGACTAAAGCTGTCTATGCAAGGACTGTGGTAGACAGCAACAAAGTACATTTACTTGAGTAACCTAAGTAAATTTTTCTAGTATCTGTACTTAAAAATATTTTTTTTTGGTGAATTTTACTACGAAAGACAAATTGTATGTTGACTCCACCACATTTCTATGTAGGATCCTGTTACTTGTTACTTTTAAGTATAACCTTGTCAGAGAATAAAATTTCTTTTTTTTTTTTTTAAATTAAATAGGCTATACACTGTGTTCATCACAGAAGAAAACTAATAACAGTAAACTACTACATTCAAGTTGAAAGTACTTGCTGCATATTTTGAAAAGTTCAAATTGAACCTGGTGGTGGTGACGAGAACGATCATTCCTGACCAGAGCACCCAGGGCCATATCTGAAGTCCAGGTTTGGTATTTGTTGAAAAAAAGAAAGATTCATATCATTGTAAATGTTTGGTCTGTTTACCATGCACAAACTTTATCACAGCTTACACGAAATGTAGAGGTATGTAAATATTTGTTTAATCCCAGATAAACATTTTGCCAAGTTGTCACTGAAACCGGGTCGTGTGAATCCAATACTGACACACTGTCAATAGCTAGTTAGCGAAAATGCTAAATTGACATTACTGAGTAAAGTCCTTTCAGAAGTATGGTTGTCATCAGGTTCTGTAAATGCATTGTGGCAATAATACAGCATGCATTGGCATTAAAAAAAAAGTAATTCTTAATTGAAAAATTACTTTTGATTACTTGAGCATTTTTATTAGCAAGTGTAAAAATTTGATCTTTATCAAATATTCTACTTTGAGGTATTGGATTTAAGATTTTCTGAGCTACAAGCCATAAACATCACAATTAACCCCCACCCTTTAACCCCCCCCCCCCTT
>JAOVYU010000026.1:9297595-9313191 GCA_025674565.1 Synodontis membranacea
TATATATATAATCCCCTGTGTTACAGTCTTATTCCCAAATAGATTAAAATCATCTTTTACCTCAAAATTCTACAAACAATACCCCATAATGACAAAGTGAAATAAGTTTGTCTGGAATTTTTGCACATTTATTAAAAATAAAAACAAAAAACATTTTCATAAGTATTCACAGTCTTTTCCATGACTTTCAAAAGTGAGCTCAGGTGCATTCTTTTTCCACTGATCATCCTTCAGAAGTTTCTACAACTTGATTTCAGTCCACCTGTGGCAAATTCAGTTGATTGGTCATGATTTGGAAAGGCACACAACCTTCTATAAAAGGTCCCATAGTTGACAGGGCATATCAGAGCACAGAACAAGCCATGAAGTCCAAGGAATTGTCTGTAGACCTCCGAGACAGGATTGTATCGAGGCAAAGATCTGGGGAAGGCTACAGAAAAATTGTTGCAGTAGTGAAGATCCCATTGAGCACAGTGGCCTCCATCATTTGTAAATGGGAGAAGTCTGGAACCACCAGAACTCCTCCTAGAGCTGGCCACCCGTTCTCTCTGAGCTATCAGGCTGCTCACTCTGACAGAGCTCCAGCATTGCTCTGTGGAGAGAGGAGAACCTTCCAGAAAGACAGCCATTTCTGCAGCACTACACCAATCAGGCCTGTATGGTAGAGTGGCCAGACGGAAGCCACTCTTCAGTAAAAGGCACATGACAGCCCGTCTGGAGCACCTACAAGACTATCAGACCATGATGAAACAAAGACTGAACTCTTTGGCCTGAATGGCAAGTGTTATGTCTTGAGAAAACCATACACTATTCATCACCTGGCTAATACCATCCTTACAGTGAAGCATAGTGGTGGCAGCATCATGCTGTGGGGATGTATTTTAGCAGCAGGAACTGGGAGACTAGTCAGGGTTGAGGGAAAGATGAATGCAGCAATGTACAGAGACATCCTTGATGATAACCTGCTTCAGAGTGCTCTGGACCTCAGACTGGGGTGAAGGTTTATCTTTCAACAGGACAACGACACTAAGCTTGCAGCCAAGATAACAAAGCAGTGGCTTCAGGACAACTCTGTGAATGTCCTTGAGTGGCCCAGCCAGAGCCCAGATTTGAACCTGATCTCTGGAGAGATCTGAAAATGGCTGTGCACTGGTACTCCCCATCCTACCTGATGGAGCTCACGAGGTTCTGAAAAGAAGAATGTGGAAAACTGGCCAAAAATAGGTGTGCCAAGCTTGTAGCATCATACTTAAAAATACTTGAGGCTGTAATTGCTGCCAAAGCTGAATACTTCTGTAAATGTTTTATTTTTGGGTTTTTTTATTTTTAATAAATTTGCAAAAGTTTCAAACAAACTTGATATGCTTTGCCATTATGGGGTATTGTGTGTAGAATTTTGAGGTAAAAGATGAATTTAATCTATTTGGGAATAAGGCTGTAACAGGATCTTGTGGAAAAAGTGGAGTGCTCTGAATACTTTCTGGATGTACTGTACGCCGATCAGGCATAACATTATGACCACTGACAGGTGAAGTGAATAACAATGATTATTTCTTCATTTTGGCACCTTTTAGTGGATGGGATATATTAGGAAGCAAGTGAACATTTGGTCCTCATAGTTGATGTGTTAGAAGGAGGAAAAATGGGCAAGCATAAGGATTTGAGCAAGTTTGACAAGGGCCAAAATTTGTGATGGTCCATAGGTGGACCACAAAGCAATTTAAGAAGGTAGACTGGTCTGATAAATCACATTTTATTTAACATCATATGGATGGCCAGGTGTGTGTGTGTGTGTGTGTGTGTGCATCCCTTACCTGGGGAACACATGGTACCAGGATGTGGGAAGAAGTCAAGCCAGTGGAGGCAGTGGGATGCTTTGGGGAATGTTCTGCTGGGAAACCTTGGGTCCTGCCACTCATATTGATGTTACTTTGACATGTACCACCTACCTAAGCATTTTTGCCAATCATGTACACCCTTTCATGGAAATGGTATTCCCTGATGCCTGTGGCTTCTTTCAGCAGGATAATATGCCCTGCCACAAAGCATAAATGGTCCAGGAATGGTTTGAAGAGCACAACAATGAGGTGTTGACTTGGCCTCCAAATTTCAAAGATCTCAATCCAATTCAGCATATGTGGGATGTGCTGGACAAGCAAGTCTGATCCATGGAGGTCCCTCACCATGACTTACAGGACTTTAGGGATCTGCTGCAAAGATATCACAGCACACCTTCAGGGGTCTATTGGAGTCCATGCCTTGATGGGTCAGTGCTGTTTTGGCATCAAAAGGGGGACCAACACAATATTAGGCCAGTGGTCATATTGTTATGCCTAATTGGTGTTTGTGTGTGTGTGTGTGTGTGTGTGTGTGTGTGTGTGTGTGTCAAATTTCACATTCGAGATCTGAGGAGCTTACCTTAAAATAGGCCACCATTTTGAGAGATATGGTGGCTAGGTAGAGAGAGTTCATAGCAAAGTCCATTAGGTTCCACCAATCGTGAACATATTCAGTGAAGCCTCCGTCCCACATCTCTTTAATCTCAGCCCAAATAAATCCTGCAATGATCATAAGTATCGGTGAGATTGTACTCAGGAATGTCACTACAATGGTTATACTTCAAACATATAGATGTATCTGCTTTAAGACAAAGAATTTTCTCTGTTTCTTCTGATTACACCTGTCCTCATGAAATTGAAAAAAATATTTGATTAAATCACTTTAGGCCTGTGTTTGATTCTGTTTCAGAGTTGCCAAGAAAAGTTATCAAAGCACAAATCATTGTGACTTTTGTCATTGTGAAATGTAATTTTCTCTACATGTGTCCTGAAACTAATAAATACATTGATAGATAATTATTGTTTTTGTTTCATTTGCTTCATAAAAGTGATTCCTTGAACCATGAATTGAAAAGATAATTTCAGCACTTTTCTTTTAAACGTTTTCTTTTAAAATTCTTTTAAATATTAAGTTAGTATTCAACAGTAGATATGCATACTGTTACAAACAGTATACATATCTCATAGCAGAGATTGGATGCACATGCAGGTGAAGGTTTTTTTTTTTTTACAGGTAATATATTGGGCTAAGGGGTGGGGCTACCTGACATGCACCGGGGTATTGTGTTCACCCTTTATGTGTTCTGTGTTTGGTTTAGTGGCTTCGGCTGGGTTTGTTATGTGTTGAAAGAGTGGTTTGGTGGTAAATGTTTATTGCGATTCTGTGTTGGAGAATCTGCCTGCAAATATACAGTCTCCCAGCCATTTGCATTGGGTTGCAAACAGCACTTCCTTGTCTGCCTCCATTGATTCAGTGGCAAAATGCTACACTGGTGTCAGAAGTGGGATGGAAGCTATGATATCGCTGGACGAGATCGTGCAGCTCATCTGCCAAATCGAAGAGGCCCAGCAACCCCTCCCACTGTGGACAAGCTATGGAGAAAGAGCTATCACCTACCTGATGAGGCTAGCACCAGGCGACTGACGGAGCAGCGGAGGGACAAAGACCCGCTGACGGCCACAATGCTGGATCTGGAGGAGGAGAGCCGTCCGCCGCTATGCGCGGCTGACACAGCACCGGCCAGGAACACCCCTCGGAGCCTGCTGAGCCTTCCGGCGTACAGGGGAGATGGACCACCTGACTCCATCACTCAGATGCGTCTCGCAGCCCACGCACAAGGCTGGACATCTGCGGAGATGGCCGTCCGCGTCGCGCTTTCCTTGGAAGGAGATGTGCTTCAAGTCGAGGAGGAAGCCTCTCCATCCTTCCTACTTTATCAGCGTGGGCGAGGGACACATTTCCCTCCGCCGAGGAGAAGCGACATGACTCAGTGGTAGATAGAGCATGCGCTGTGGGTGACTTGCTGGAGTGCAGCAGCATGGGACTGAAAGGCGGAGCAGAGGCAGAAACTTGTTACATTGCTCAATGACTTTAAGGACACTTTTGCAGCGAGCGAGAGCGATTGAACACACACACAGAGTTAGTACATCATCACATCGACACTGGCAGCCAACCGCCTATCTGGCTGCAACTGAGGTGTCTCCCGTTGGCGAAGCAAGCAGCCGCAGAGGAAAAGTTGTGGGAAATGCGCGACGACAGGGTGATTGAGCCGGCTGACAGCCCATGGTTGTCCCTGGTGGTGCTGGTGAGAAAAATAGACGGAACTTGGCAATTTTGTGTGGATTACCAGCGTCTAAATGATGTGACTCGCAAAGACTCTTATCCGCTTCCACGGATCGACGACGCGCTGGAATATGTTGCAGGCACGCACTGGTTCAGTTCACTGGACCTTCGGAGCGGCTACTGGCAAGTGGAGTTAGCCCCGGAGGCGCGGGCAAAAATGTCCTTTTCTATTGGTCAAGGACTCTGGCAGTTTCGCCGTATGCCGTTCGGACTTTGTAACGCTCCGGCAACGTTTGCGCGATTAATGGAGAAAGTGCTTGTGGACATTCCGCACTTGCGCTGTGTTGTTTACCTGGATGATTTGCTTGTTCACGGGAAAGACTTTGACTAATTTGAGGAAAGTATTCACGGCGGTACGCAAGGCGAACTTATGGCTGCATCCCAAGAAATGCCATTTGCTTCTGCGAGAAATGACATTTCTGGGGCATGTGATCAGCATGGATGGGATTGCTACCAACCCAGCCAAGGTAACGGCAGTGAAAGACTGGCCCACACTGGTGAGTGTACAGCAGCTTAGTAGTTTGCTGGGGTTAGCCTCGTACTATCGGCGGTTTTTGAAGGAGTTGGGTCTGCATGCAACCGGGTGACAGCGACGCCAAGAGCCACACCCCCTGTCATTTCGCCAGTGCCGCAAGTAGACAGAGAGCAGCTCGTCGTGGAGCAGCAGAGCGATCCAGTTCTGGAGTGGGTTCAGGCGAGCCAGCATTCAGACTACCCTGTGATCGCACACCACAGGCTGGAACTGAAGTCGCTGCATTTGCAATGGTCCAGTTTAACCCTGCACGATGGCTTATTCTACCACCGTTGGGAGTGGCCGTGTGGGAGCGGTGAGCTGCTACAGCTGCTGGTACCACAGACACTTCACGAGCTGGTGTTGGAACTGGTGCGTGGACATGTGGGGGTGGGCCATTTTGGAATTACAAAGACACTTCACCACTTGCTGGAATGGTTTTACTGGCTGGGTTGTCACATGGACAGCGAACTCTTTGTGCACCACTGCGACATGTGCACAGCCAGGAAAGGACCTACCCAGCGTTCGCGTGCACCACTGCAGGATTTCTGTGTGGGGGCTCCCATGGAGTGCGAGGGAGTGGACATTCTGGGCCTGTTTCCCCTTTCTGATCGCGGGAACCACTACGTCTTGGTTGCGGTGGATTATTTCACTAAGTGGCCAGAGGCATATGCGGTGCCCGATCACAGTGCCTCCACATCAGCGAGGGTCCTGGTGGAGGAGATGTTCAGCAGATTCGGTGTGCCCAAGGAGCTCCACAGCAATCAGGGTCGGAACTTTGAGGCGGAGGTGTTTGCTGCAGTGTGCAAGTGGCTGGTCGTGAAGAAAACTCACACCACACCTCTTCACCCTCAGAGCGATGGTTGGTTGAATGCTTTAATCAGACTCTGATGACCCAGCTCACTATGCTCACCAGCCACTGGCAGTGAGATTGGGACGAACACCTTCCGTTGGTGCTCTGGGCGTACCAGATGGCTGTTCAGGAGTCAACCCAGCTGAGCCCCGCTGCTCTAATGTTTGGCAGAGAGATCCGCACTCCGGTGGATTTAGTATTCAGGCCACCCCTAGAACCAGAGCTGCCTACGAAGCCGGGCATGAACTACTATTTCCACTTAAAGGAAAAACTGTTGTGCACTCACAAACTTGCTCGGCAGGCTATCGCGGACACTGGGGTAAAGCAGCAGCGAGTTTAAGATGTTCAATTTCGGGGCAGAGACTTTGTGGTTGGGGAGCGTGTGTGGGTGTACTTCCCTGGACAGAAGAAGGAGCTTTCCCCCAAGTTAATGTCCCACTGGGTGGGCCCGTGTACTGTACTTGAGCGGCTGTCCGATGTGGTTTACCGAGTGCATTTGGCGGGGCGAGTGCGACTGATGGTGCTCCACAGGGACCGGCTCGCACCGTACCAGCCACACGCTGAGAGACAATTGAGTGCTGAGGAGCAAGGCGAGCCCTGGGACTGTGTGCGCGCTCCACCTTCCCCCAACTGAGGACTGAGGCGTTCTCAGTGCCAGTGCCAATTACCTCCGTGCCTTAGAGACTCTCTGTGAGAGTAAGTGACTGAGGACAGTCACGTCTTGGGAGGGGGCAGTGTAACAGGGTTGGGTTAAGGGGTGGGGCTACCCAACATGCACTGGGGTATTGTGTTCACCCTTTATGTGTTCTGTGTTTGGTTTAGTAGCCGGGTTTGTTGTTATGTGTTGAAAGAGTGGTTTGGTGGTAAATGTTTATTGCAATTCTGTGTTGGAGAATCTGTTTGCAAATAGCTATTAGCATTGGGTTTCAAACAGCACTTCCTTGTCTGCCTCCAATGATTCAGCGGTAAAACGCTACAGTATACACAACTGGCTGTTTGTGCCTAAGCCCAAAGAACTGTAAAATGCTACAATATACACAACTGGCTGTTTGTGCCATGCAGCAAGGCAAGGTGCTCGGATCCAGGGAAGAATATGTAGCATACAATATAAGAGCCTAACATGTTCATGTGCAAGATGGATTTGTTATACTGTTCTAACATGGTGTGTTAGGTGTAATATCCAGAGCTAGAGTCTGTGTGGTGATGACGTATTAAGGTTGTGCCCCAGTCGAGCAGGCAGAGTAGAGAAAATAATAAAAACAAGAAAAAGGAATACTAATGACCTCATGAGTTCTTTTCAGATTCCTGAACTAGCAGCATAAGTAGAGCAGGAAATATCACATAGTGTCAGACAGACAAGTGTTCGCATCACCCTTATGATGGAAGATGGAGCACACAGGTGTCCCCACACCACGGGTGGACTGGGATTCATCTAACATGCCCGACGCATGGAAAAAGTTTCGCCGGCATGTGGAGTTAATGTTCTCCGGACCACTGCACTCCAAACAAGAAGAGGAAAAGTGCAGTTACTTGCTCTTATGGATTGGAAAACAGGGCAGAGATATTTTCAATACATGGACCATAATGGCAGAAGAGAGGACGTCATTACATACTACGACAAGTATGAAGCATATGTAACTCCCAAAGCAAACCTCATATTCGCACGCTACAAATTTTATGAAAAAATACAGGGGGTAAGTGAAAGCTTTGACTAGTTCGTTACAGAACTAAAGTAGCTCGTGAAAGATTGCAACTATCCAACCAGCGATGAAATGATTAGGGACAGAATCGTCTATGGCACGAATTCCCTGAGGGTGCACGAGAAGTTGCTATGTCACATTGCACGTTCACATGAGCTTTTGCAGCACCAGCTAAAGACAATGTTTCCCCCCACCGTTAACACGTCTAGCCAGTCCAACCATGCAATCAGCAAAAAGGTGCAGAACTTCAAACAAGCGTGCCATGGACACGGAGCAACGAATGAGACTGAGAGCAGCAGCGTGAGGCATGAGTGTGGAGCATGCGGCAACGAACACAGAGGCGCGGAAGAATGCCCGGCAAAAGGACGCCAGTGTAACAAGTGTAAGAAACCCAATCACTTCGCTAAAATGTGTAGAACACAAACCCAGCAACGAAAGCCGAAATACAAGCAAAAAAAATGCACGCTGTCTTAGACAGTGCAGAACAACTATCAGACAAGCTGTACATAGACACTATTACGAAGCTGCATGAAAACACAGCCAGAGAAAAGGCATTTGTAGAAGTAGAAATAGGAAAAGTGAGACACAGGCTAGTGTTCAAAATAGATACTGGTGCCCAGGCGAACATAATACCAGCAGACACGTTCCAAAAAATGTTTGGAAATGTTGTACTGGACCCTATAGACAGTAACATCTCAGGATATGGTGGACAGAGACTCAGAGTAAAAGGGACATGCAAGCTCACATGCAGATATGGAGGAAAAATGGTCATGCTGAATTTTGACATAGTCTATGCCAAAAATGCACCTCCAGTGTTGAGTATGCGAGCATGCCTAGATCTCTGCATGGTTAAGCTAATAAATATGGTTGATTCTCATCCCAAAATGCCCACCAGCATTACAGAACAATTTGCAGATGTATTCAAGGGCATTGGGCTGTTTTCTGGAGAATGCACCTTCCATCTCAAACCATCTGTAACGCCAGTGGTGTGCCCGCCTTGTTGCATCCCATATAATCTGCGTAACCGGAACTCAAAGATGTGCTAATGGAAATGGAAAAAATGGAAATCATCCAAAAGGTCACAGAACCGACTGACTGGGTAAATGCCACAGTGGTTGTGGAAAAAACAAAAACTGGGAGGCTTAGAGTATGCCTGGACCCCCGTCCCCTAAACAAAGCCACTATCCACTCCCTACTTTAGACGACATTATGTCAAAACTAGCGGGTCCCCAATTCTTCAGTGTGCTAGATGCTAAGTCTGGATATTGGGCAATCAAACTCAGTCATGAGTCATCCATGCTAACCACCTTTAACACCATCTATGGCAGATACCATTTCAGGAGGCTTCCCTTTGGGATTATCTCGGCACAGGATGAGTTTTAGAGGTGAGTGGATGAGGGCTACAAGGGGCTCCCAGGTGTCGCTGCCATCGTGGACGACATCCTGATCTATGGCCGAACTAGAGAAGAGCATGATGCCAACCTGCAGGCCATGCTGGAGAGGACAAGGGAGAAGGGGATAAAACTAAATAAAGACAAAAGCATGATCTGCATGACTGAGTTGAGCTATTTTGGGCATAAGCTCACAAAAGAGGGCATCAAACCTGACCCCAGCAAGATCCAGCCCATAAAAGAGATGCCCCCCCATGCAATAAAACAGAGCTGAAAACCATACTGGGCATGGCCACCTACCTTTCCAGATTTGCTCCAAAGCTCTCAGAAGCCACAGCACCACTTCGACAATTACTAAAAGAAGGTAACGAATTCATGTGATGTGGCATTCCTGTGAATGAAAGACCTCTTAACACAGGAGCCTGGCCCAGTCCTCACCTATTTTGACCACACTAAGGATGTCAGACAAGGATGTCAATGCATCCAAATATGGCTTAGGGGCAGTCCTGCTCCAGGAAGAGAGAGGTTGTTTAATGCATCAAAAGCATTATCCGAAAACCGAAGAGAACTGTGCCCAAATTGAAAAGGAACTGTTTGCAGTGCTCTTCGGGTGCAAAAGGGTCTACCAGTACCTATATGGGCAACAGGTGGTTGTTGATTCAGACCACAAGCCACTGGAAACAATCATGCGAAAACCATTGGCAGCTGCTCCTCCCCACCTGCAGTGCATGATACTGCAATTACAAAAGTATGACATTATCATTACACACAAACCTGGAAAGCAGATTCCCATTGCAGGCACCCTGTCCAGAAAGCCAGCCGAGTGCAGCGACCAGTCGCTAAGTGAAGGTATGGACTTGCACATACGTACAGTGATTAGCAGCGCTCCAGTAAAAGATTGGAAAATGGCAGAAATCAGAGATGCAACAGCTCGAGACGAGCAGCTCTCAGCGCTTAAATTGGTTATCCGAACTGGGTGGTCCGAGTCCAGAAAAGCATGCCCGCCTGCTGTTATGGAAGATGGAACCACCGGGATGAAATCTCGGAGACCAATGGCATCCTACTGAAAGGTGAGAAGATCATAATTCCACTGGACACTTAGGGATGGAAAAATGCAAACAATGGGCTAGAGACACACTGTTTTGCCTGGGATGGGAAAACAGATAGAGACCTAAGTAAAGACGATCTCACACCCTATTCCTGAACGGCCCTGGAAGGTGATAGTCACAGATCTATTCACCTGGAACAGTACAGACTATATAGTAGCTGTCGACTACTACAGCAGATACTTTGAGGTAGAGAGACTCACCAGCCTCACATCCATAACAATCATCCAAAAGCTGAAAGCAATGTTTGCCAGGTATGGGATACCACAAACCGTAGTAAGCGACAATGGGCCCTTCTATAGTTCACAGGAGTTTAAAACTTTTGCACATGCATGGGACTTTGAGCACATCACAAACAGCCCACTGTACCCACAGAGCAATGGACTGGCTGAAAGAACCATTAAGTCAGCCAAAGCCCTCATGGATAAAGTGCATAAACAGAAAACAGACCCTTACCCTAGCTTAATAGAGTACAGAAATGTGCCGATTGATGGATTGAAGTCACCGGCACAGCTGCTGATGTACAGACGCCTGTACAGACGCCGCAGGAGAGAACTGTGTCAAGAGCGTCAAAAGCAATACTATGATAGATCCTCAAAAGCTCTATCTGCACTACCAGTGGGTGCCACAGTCCGCTACCAGCTCCCATCCGGAGCATGGAAACCAGCCATTGTCACAGAATCAGCAGGTACCCATAGATCATACAACATCCTTACAGATGAAGGGCACATACTCATGTGTAACAGGCATCACCTATTACACACTCCTGAAGATATTATCAGTTAGAAAGCTCCACCCAGTGACCACAGACCAGAGCCTGCAGATGCTGACCCACAGAAAGAACACACACAGAACACACGACCTGGCCCACAAAGGCCATCACACTGTACTACCACACGATCAGGCCAACTTGTAAGGAAAAGAAACATACTGGACTTATGAAAAAAAGGGACTTATGAAGAAAAGGGAAAGTTGTGCTGTTTGCAAACTGTGACACTTACTCTGTTTGCATTGGTGATAGTACTTGAGAAATGCTTTTCTGTTGTGTGAATCTCTTCTAAGCAGTGGATTATTCACTGTGTTCCCAGCCAAGGGTGAAAGTAATCATAGTTTGTGTGTGATGCAACTGCATTGCATTAGGAGATTATCATTGTGATGTTTGCCCAGTCACATTATTTTATTTTGGTTATGGCTCACATTATTACAGAAGTACTTACAGTAATGCGACTGTTGTAACATGTTCTTTGACAACGTGATTTAGCATTGTAATATCTGAAGTTTCCATTGTTCCTGAATATAAATATTAGTTATGCTCTGTACGCATACACAGTAAGACCATGTTTTCATTTTCTTAAAAGAAAGGGGATGTAATATCCAGAGCTAGAGTCTGTGTGGTGATGAAGTATTAAGTCTGCGCCCCCAGTCGAGCAGGCGGAGTAGAGAAAATAATAAAAACAAGAAAAAGGAATACTAATGACCACACGCGTGAGTTCTTTTCGGGTTCCTGAACTAGCAGCATAAGCAAAGCAGGAAATATTACATTAGGGTATGTAGAGTTTGTGATTTTTATATTAATAAAATTTGCTTGTTCTGATTAAGCTTAAACGTGTGGGTGCTCATTATATACTTCTGCAGTTGAATTACTTTTTTTAGTGAAGCCACCATGTCAAGTGTCAGGAACACACCAGCTCAGTGTACGCACAACTGGAGGCGTCACTGTGAGGACTACAATCCGCAACCAACAAGAACTACAAACATGGCAGCGAGACGCAGGCACACCGACTCGCCGGAGTTTTGATGAGCTGCACCTGCAGCTCATTACACCTGTGCTTATAAGGCACCTCTGAACACAAACTCGTTGCGAAGCAATACAGACATTATCTCTGGTCTGCCTCCTCTACCTGTGTCTGATCTCGTCTCTCCGCCTCGCTCTTGGGATCTTCTGTGCAAGATCTGTGCTTTCTGTATTCCTCCCTGTTTGGATTACGAACTTTACTGAGCAGTTCAGTTATATTACGTCCGGCTCTGGATTATCTTCAGTGACTCAGTTTATTGGAACCTGTTCTCCCCGGGTCTCCCGGTTCACAAGTATATATAATTCTGTCTGTGATTCTCTTCTGATTAAAACCTCTTTTACTGATCCGCGTTTGCATCCGTTCTGGTTTCTGGTCGTGACATCAAGCAGGTTATTATTCATTACAGAACTTTTTGTGTTTTTCAAAACAGGCTTTAAGGTGGTTTTAAGGAAAATGTGTGAAACTAAAAAAATTAAGACATATAAGACATGTAATACACAAAGTGTTGTTTTCATCACAGGAGACTTTTTGGCACCCTATTATGCTATTACACTAATTGGCACTTGGATCCCCTATATATTAGAGTTCCTACATCTAATAGTAGACTTTCTATTAACAGGCTTACAAGCATTCAGACACTGGGCAATTAGGTTTGGCTCTAAGATGTTGAACAGACACACAGACATGGGATCCCTCAATTACTTTCAACATAGTGCCACTACAGAGGCACGAATTATAAAGCCAACAGGGCATGCTTACCCAGAACCCAAGGTAGGATCATCCATTCCACAATGGTTGGTGGTGGACCCTGAACATGCAAGTCAGTTTGCACAATGTGCTGTGAGGCCAAGAGCAAGAGGAAGAGGAAGGTCAAGTATGAAGCAGTGTGACAGATGAATTTTATAAAGGGCTTCTTGATGAAGAGACCCAGTGCGCTCTTTGGTGCCAGCAGGTAGATGACAGAGAAGACAGGAAAGAGTAGGCCAATGGTGAAACATGTGATCAACTTCACCGCCCAATGACGTCGCCGCCATCCAGGGAAGCCATCATACCACAGTGTGGCCAGTAGCTGCTGGCAATTGGGCTGAGCCACAAACTGTATCAGAAAAAGACAGAACACGTAATTATACAACACTCAGTAATACAATGACAACAGAATAATCTACTTAAAACATTAGAAAAACTAGGACAACATGTGCTGATGTCAATTTTCTTTTAAAAAATAAATATGCAATAAAAATTTTGCTGTATTTCCTTCTCTGGCCACTACTGTGTTTTTGGTCACAACATCTGAAAAGAGAATATCCAGTGAATAAAATATCCAGTGAGTGTGCAATATAACATTTTCAATTTCACTCCAGTTAATATACTGTCATGGGAAAAAGAAAGTATACCCTCTTTCAATTCTAGGTTTTATTAATCAGGGCATGAATAACAAATGTGTGTTCCTCACCAACTTGACAGCAGAAAAAGATTTCAAATATGTAGTCATTTTCTGGTTTAATTTTTTTTTTAGAAACCAGGTGGTTTCAAGTTCACCTTTCCTACTTCCACAATCATTAAGAGAATAATTAGCAGCCAGATATTAACTAATAAAATGCACAAGGTTAGTTAATCACCAAAATGTGTGGCTACCTCTGTAATTACAAAACTTTTGGAAGTTTGATGTTCTGGAGCACTCAGGTGTGCCTCTATACCATGCCAACAAGTATTTTATTTTTACTGTATGTTTAATTACTCTTGATGATCTAATCATTTAGATTTCCAGAAAATGGAACCAACTCATAGAACAAATTTTAGTGCTAATGCAAGTGAGGCATGAATGTGTGTGTGTACTTGCATTTCTTACTTTGTGGGGCCCGGTGACAAGGAGCCCACCAACCGTATGGGGTCCAACAGCCATGTGGGGCCCAAAATAGTGGGCCCCACACCGATTTTCAATTAAACAGCCTCAGAAGCCTCTCCTGATGTCTCATGCTTTTTTTTTCACTTGCCCCACAAGGTGACAAAGTATGGTTCTGTGTGTGTGGGTGTGTGTGCTCTCTATCGCCCCCACATGTCAAAGTGCGGTAGTGCCGCAGATACACACTACCGGAAGTGTGTGTGTCATTTTAGCTCACGGAGCTCACGGGGTCGTTTATATTCGGTCACGCGCGTTATCACCCGGAAGTTCCGCGCAGTTTATAAACGGAAGAATCTCTTCAGGTGAATAACAGGTAGGTTTATGTTATTTGACTTTGTACATGATGTAGTTTGGTTTAAATGCTTTCTCTATTACATGATGTAGTTTCGTTTAAATGCTTTCTCCATTTCGTAACGTATCAAATTGATGGTTAATAATAAAAATGATGTGCTATTTTATTCAGATCGCTAGCGTTAGCTGCTAATCTTAATTCTAGACTGATAATTACGGTGGCCCAGAAGGCTCAACACAAACGCAAAAGCCACAACACAAACGCTTGTGGCTTTTGTTGTGGCTTTTGCATTCGTGTTGCGGCTTCCGGGTCACCATAGATAATGGTGTTGACAGCATAAGAAAGAAGCATGTTTTATTGCAGTTGATAATTTGACTACATTTTCTTGGTAACACTTTACAGTAAGTTTCATTAGTTAATTACTTTAGTTACATGAACTAAGAATGAAAAATACTACTACAGCATTTATTAATTTAAATGTAAATTTTAATATCTACTAATGCATTATTAAAATCAAAAGTTGTGCTTGTTAACATTAAATAATGTTCTGTGAATTAACTTGACCTAACAATGAACGACTCTATTTTAATTAACATTAGTAAAGATTAATAAATGCTGTAATATATGTATTGTTGTTTGTTTATGTTAGTTGATACATTAATGCCAGTGACAGCTCCACTTTGATCTTAAACCGATGAATATTAATGACTTGAATTTGCTTGTTTTTTGTCTCTCATGCTAAATTCATACTTTTTCTTTGTGGATGTGTCTGTATTTTATTTTATAAAAAGCTATAATGTCCAAAAGAAGAAAGAGGATTCGGCCTGCTGACGAAGCAAGGGCCTATATTTTGTCTTCATGTGACAAGCCAGAGTTGTGGAACGATTTATTGATAGAAACAAAGGTATATTGCATGTGCAATTATCAGTACCTCTCATTTACATACACTTACATAATAATGCATATCATTGTAGTTGGAAATGGTAAATTAGTAGTTTTCTTTCTTTCTTTCTTTCTTTCTTTGTTTACATTGTGTTATTACTCTGAATCCCTAGCTCCACCTCTATGATTACAGAGGCTGTAAGCTTTAGCATCATTTTGGTATATTACATTAAACTGACAATCTGTGGGTCTTTTTTTAATGTATTAAGGCAACAACTTTTTCCTCAAATTAAATGTATTTCTAATTATATGTCTTTATAGGTAGAGGAGAGTTTGCTACCCAGCCTGTTGAACCGGGAGCTTTTGTCTTAGAATTCAGGGGGGAACTCATTGCAGCAGAGGAATGCCGGGCGAGACGGTACATGGAGTTACAGAGCACATTTCTGTTTGATTTTGAGTGGCAGCAACGTCACTGGTGGTAAGTATGTACAGATACATGTTTTGAGACATCTGGGAAACATGTATGCCATGCAACACACTTCTGAATAGTTAATGAAAGAGCGAAAGCAGCATCAGCCGTTAATTTGGATGATACGTCTAAAAGTCCCCTTGTACTCAATTTTATGGTTGGTTTTAATGTTTTTCTGCCTGTTCTGTGGTACTCAGCAGTTTTAAGTTAATATACTCCGCAATGGTGTTGACTGAATTTGCACACGGTTTGTCTCAAAGCGTATTTGGAGCAATACACTGTACATTATCAACATTAAAAACTTAAGATTCACTACAGGGGGACTTTAACATTTTAGGCTGATGATAAGCACTTTTGTTGATTAGGACTTTCTGCTTTGTATGTCATACGGTTACAGTTGATGTGTAATTTAAATGTCTCTTTTGTGTAATCTGACCATTTGTGGTTTTTCTTTAAAGGAACTTTAAAGAAAAAGTTTTTTTTTTAATACCTTTTAGTATTGATATATATA
>JAOVYU010000026.1:9313291-9324210 GCA_025674565.1 Synodontis membranacea
TGCGAAAGTGATAGCGCCCCCCGTGCAATCCAATTGGACTTGGGTGTGTTTGAGCGTGAATAACGTCGCCACGGTAATGCGGATCCCTGGTAAAAGTAACACCCCATTCCCAATTAAGAACTAATTCTGGATATATAGCAAGGCCGGCCAAACGCGGCGGATTGAGCCGCATTAATGTTCAAAAATTCCGGAAGAATAATAATAATAAACGGAGCAAAAAAATAGTGTTTTTTTTCCGTTTCTCGGTCACTGACGTGCGCATCGACACGAACGAAGTGTCCAGGCGACCGGAGTAACGGTGCCGACAGGAGAGATTAGGTTGCGTGGTATTGCGGCCTTTGGCCGCAAAACCACAGCCAAAAAACCTGAAAAAATTGTAGAGTAATAACGGCGTTCCGAAACTTGTTTTTTGGCTCTCTTTCGTACACCGTAGGCTGCAGCGAGACGTGTCATATGTCATATTATGCAGCACGAAAGTCTCTACGAGTCTATGAGAGTAGGTCACGCCTCGAAAACATGTTTTTTGGCCAGCTAATGTGGCGTCGACACGTCCCAAGTGTCCAGTCGAGCGTCTGAAGGTCCTTTATGAGTGTGCATAGCGAGCGGGGTATTGCGGCCGAGAGCTCCTCATACTCCACACCTTCACAAATGATTGTAGAGCATTTCCCCAAAATGCCTCCGAAAACATGTTTTTCGCCCCCCTATCGGTCACCGAAGGTCGTGTCGACACGTTCCATGTGTCCAGTCGACCAGTCTCTACGAGCTCGAGCAGCTCGAGCTGCCCGAAAACCCCGAAAAAAGCAATAGTAATATGGGTGGTTTACACCACCCATAATAACTAGAAGCGGCGTGCAAAATTCCTGAAGAAATTTTGAGATGGGTGGTGCACGGTCCAGTGCGCCTCAATGTGCAAGATCTGCATCTTTGGACCACAGTCAAGCAGTGAAATGAATGGGAGTCAATGGGAAAAAGAGCCAAAAGTGCAAAATCAGTCTATCCCATTGGAAATGAATGGGGAAAAAGAGGAATGAAAAGGAAAAGGAGAGGCAGATGAGGAAACCAAGCGGTGGAATGTGATCAGGGGTTCACCAGGATGCGGTCTCCAAAGTTGCATGTGTGTACGGTGAAAACTGAGGCCGTGAGAGACGTTTATCCGTCGAACATATTTCTAATTGCAATGGCATAGGTCCGGCGTACGGTCGCCGTGAGAGACGTCTCGTTCCGTCCCATTGAAAATGAATGGGAGGAAAGAGGGATGAAAACGAAGAGAAAGAAAGGCAGATGGGGAAACCAAGAGGTGGAACGTGATCAGGGGCTGATGCCAAAATTATTTCTCAAGCTGTATGTGTGTACGGTGAAAATTGACGCTGTGAGAGACGTCTCTTTTCGTCCCATTGAAAATGAATGGGAGGAAAGAGGGATGAAAACGAAGAGAAAGAAAGGCCGATGCACAAACCGAGTGGTGGATCGTGATCAGGGGCTCACCCCAAAATGATTTGTCAAGCTGTATGTGTGTACGTGAGAGACGTTTTTGTCATCCCATTCAAAGTCAATGGGAGGAAAGACGGATGAAAACGGAGAGATAGGAGCGTCGAACGGAAAAACGGAGTATTGGAATGCAAAGAGGGTGTCAGTACGAAGAATTGTTCTGTTATGTCAAGCTCTGTACGATGAAAGCTAAAGCCATGAGAACGAGTCGAAACAGGTCCCATGTTATTTCAATGGGAAAAACGGACGGAAAAAGGTATTAAACGGACGAGTGGAGGGAGGGACCCCTTATAAAAGTAATAGCACACCATTCCTGGTTAAGCCGCATGTTTTTCTAATTGCAATGCCATAGGTCCGACGCACGGTTCGACCCGCATTAATGTTCGAAAAAAAAGTATGGAATAGTAAGAAGAAGAATAAACCGGCCAAAAAAATAGGGTCTTTTGTCCGTCTCTTGGTCACTGAAGTGTGCATCGAGAAGATCCAAGTGTCCAGGCGACCGGTGTAACGGTGCCGACGAGTGAGAGCAGGTTGCATGGTTTTGCGGCCTTCGGCAAAACCACGGCCGAAAACCCCGGAAAAAATTGTAGAGTAATAACCTCGTTCCGAAACTCGGCCTGGAAACCATGCCTGGAAAACTCAGGGTTGAGCATTTTCATGAAATGCCTTCCGATCCGCGTTTTTCGGCTGTCTATCGAGAGGGGCGGCAATACGTTTCATATGTCCACTCGACCGGCTCAATGGTCTCTATGAGTAAGTGCAAGTTGCCCAAAAAAACAGTCTCAGAGCAATAGTAATATGGGTGGCTTCACCACCCATAATAAATAAAGTCAGTGTAAGACGGGGAAAAAAATTGTTTTTTCGGCTGTCTTTCGGCCATCGTAGGGCGCACCGACACATTCCATATGTCAAATCGTGCGGCTCAATGGTCTGCTCGAGTGTGCCAAGTG
This sequence comes from Synodontis membranacea, assembly GCA_025674565.1. Lineage (NCBI taxonomy): Eukaryota > Metazoa > Chordata > Actinopteri > Siluriformes > Mochokidae > Synodontis > Synodontis membranacea. Next base: position 9,315,730 of record JAOVYU010000026.1, read on the forward strand.
TGCCCCAAAAACTCGATTTTGGACAATAACAATATGTGCGGTGCCCATTCAAATGAATGAGAACGCCCATAATAACCGCGTTCCGAAACTTGTTTTTTGGCTCTCTTTTGGTCACCGTAGGGCGCATCAACACGTACCATATGTCGAATTGTGTGGCTCGCAGGTCTCTACGAGTAAGAGCCGGTTGCGTGGTTTCCAGACCGAAGGGATTAAGGCAGTGTTTCCCAACCTTTTTGTGCCACGGTACATTTTTTTCAGTACAAAAAGCGCACAGCACACCTGACGACAGGGGGGAGGACTTGGGGGGGGGGTCATGGACCGGTGTATTTATATGCGTGAGCAATCGCCGACGGGCGGGGGGGTGAGAAATCGCATACAGGGTTATTTAGATGCACGAGCAATCGTCGATGGGGGGCGGCAAGCAGACTTTCCGCGGCACACCCCGTGACTTCTCACGCCAGTATAAAGGACAGCCTCGTGCAGACATTGATGTGAGGCTTTAAAGTCGCTGGGTGACATGTGCGTGTAGTCCTCTCCCTCTTCTTCCTGCCTGGTAACATTTATTCTCTTCTGCTTAAGCCTTAACATTTATGTCTACATGCTACTCGGTTAGCTCATCATAGGTTCAGAGACTGCATGTGTGTTCCATGCTATCCTCTGTATAGTATCCTGTGTTTTGTCACAAGTCGGTTAGCTCACCATATGTTAGAGACTGCATATAACCTTGGTATGGTATCCTGTGTTCTGTCACCAGTCAGTTAGCTCTCCATATGTTTAGAGACTGCATTTGTGTTCCATGCTAACTTCTGTACTGCATCCTGTGTTCTGTCAAGTCCGTTGGCTAACTGTGTTTGGAGACTGCATTGTGTTCTGTGCTTACGTTTGTGTTGCATCCTATATATATGTTGCACTGTTCCATAAGTTCCCTTTCATGTTTTAGTGTGCTATGTGCATGGGACCCTGCCAGTATTTATGTTCTGTTCTGAATGATATTAAATAAGACATTCTGTGCACTCCATTCCTGCCTGTTCTGAGTCCTGCGTTTATGTCCAGCACCTCACACCCACGCCCACCTTCCAAGTAGTTCGTGACAATAGTAATATATATTAATAAGGTTTACTAAGGGCATCACATACACGGGAAATAATTAGTCTGCAACTGTGTTTAGGGAATGAAGAACAAAATCAGACATCCCACTCAAAGACCATGCCATCTCATTTCATATGTTTTTTTTTTTTGTTTGTTTGTTTGGGTTTTTTTTTTTAATGTACTTTTATTGGACACAAAAGGTACTTCAGTTGTGACACTACAATGACATTCTTTCCTTTGAGTTTGGACCAATATGTCTCTACTATGTTTTGTGCTTCAGGAAAAACAATAGCTTGATGGTGAAAACCTTCAAAATACTTGGTGTTCGCATCATACACAACATCATTCAGAAGTCCCAGTAGGAACTACTTTCTAAGAAACTGAGGAAATTTGGCATGCCAGCCCCAAACTTCTCAGCAACTTCTACAGAGTACAACTGAGATTGTTCATCTTCATCACAGTCTCTTATGGAAGCTGCACTGCTCAGCACAGTAAGGCTCTCCAGTGTGTGATCAAAACAGCACAGTGCACTTCATCTAGCTGTAGGATATTTTCCAAACCAGGGTCATCAAGAGGGCTCACAACATTATCAGGGACAGTACACAACCCAACACCACCTCTTCATACTTCTACCTTCAGGCAAACTTTACAGAACATTATCCACAGGGAACCAAGCTTGTGAATGACTCTCACACACTGCCTCTCCTACCACTCTGAACTGGTTGATCTCTGGCTAGTAGACAGACAGTAGACACTGATGTGGCTTATTGAATCTTTTGGACCATGTTCAGCATAATATTAATTAGCCATTAATTGGAAGAGGTGTATTGTTGATTTGTCTCCTATTCTCAATGTATGATGAATTATACTGGCTGTTTGTTAGCCATTTGCATACTATTCTATGCTAAAACCGGACGATAGTATTCTGTTGTGTGTGTGTGTGTGTGTGTGTGTGTGTGTGTGTGTGTGTGCGCGCGTGTGTGTGTGTGTGTGTGTTTATCTGGTTAAATTCAGTATGGTTCTAACAACAGTTTTTACAATAAAATATGCTAATGTACAATCCTTAATATGTTTTTTGTCTGGGGGGCACCAGAGGGGGTGTTCGCCCAGGGCACCAAACAGGCTAGGACCGCCCCTGCTCACACACACATTACTTACTGTACCCCTCAACACCACACACACACACAATTATTGCTGCTGTCTTCCTACTGTCATTTGCAATAATGCACAGTGCACATTATGACTGCTGCTTTCTGCCCTTTGCACAATACCGCACATGTAGCTGTAACTACTAAGTTTAATTACTATATTCCTATCTCTTTTTTTGTATTTTTTTGTATTTTTTTTTTTTTTGCTTATTTGTCTGTTTGTTTGGTAAACAGAAGATTAGCAAAGTACAAATTTCATTGTCCAGGGTAAGTGCCTGTTTTGCTGTGCATATGACAATAACTCTTGTTCCTTGTAATAGAAATGATAACTTTTAAGTGTTACTACTCCATTCATTAGTTAAAAGTTGTTGCATTTATTATTGTCACAACCATATTTATTACAATGTTTTTAACATGTTCAAGATGCAGCAATTTTCTGGTTTTACTTGCAATGTTGATATTTGGGGACATTATGATATCTGGCCTTGTTGAAACTAAATACTTTCATTGCCCCTATTAATCTCTGAGCTTTAGCCCAATGATTGGTCAATAAGGATATTATGTTCCTTTTAAAAGGTTTCCTCCCATACCTCCCAACCTACATTATAGTTACCTCTTTCTGGTGGTACTTGATGGCCAGCTTAAGCTTGGCCAGGTCTCTGCATTCCTGGGGGTCCAACTCTTCACTGTGGTCATCGCGGTGGTTAAGGATTGTCTCTAGCTCACGGGAACTTCTTGCTTGGTCCAGCAAGTCCTTGGCAAAGAGCTTGCATTGCTGTGAGAGCTCCTCATACTCCTGCCGGAATTCATTCTCCACCTTGCTGAGCTCCTTCAGCTCCCACCCTAGACGGAATGCTGTGAGGATAGGGTCCTCACTGGACAAAGCAATGAGTGAAGGACTCGCCAATGTCTTGTAGATGTTAAGTCGGGAGCGTGAGTGCCGCAGACTGTCCACCTCAGAGCTGGACACACACTCAACACAATCACAGCGGATCTGGTGCGGTCGTGGCACTGTGACCTTGCGCTGGACAAGTAGTTTGATGATCTCATAGTTGTTGGTGTGTGCCGCCAGCATGATGGGCGTGATATCAGGTGTGAATTCTGAGAACTGGGTGTCCATCATTAGTGCAGGTACCTAATGATAAAGAATATTAAATATTTACCATTTTGCTTGATAATAACATCTTTTTTCTTGAGCCCTTGATTGTAGACCTACAGTAGTCTAAAAATCATAGAAAACATAAAACAGCATTAAAATCATGTCAAGAAATATAATTTTGTGTAGTATTCAACTTGCAGTTGGGTATCTGGACAGGGACTATATCATAATTTTGCCTCTGTACCCTACCAATTTGTTTTTATATAATTTTAACTTAATTAACTCACCTCAATAAAACAGGAAAGGTTTTTTTGGATACACTAATTATACCCTACACTATATACAACCCTACACCCTTTGAGATACACTATATGGCCAAACATTTGTGGACATCTGATCATGACACCCATATGTGCTTTTCCTTCCGGGTTTTCCAATAGATTTTGGAAGATGGCTGTGGAGATTTTCCATTTGGAGACAAGAGTTTTATTGAAGTCAGGTGATGTCAGGTGAGAAGGACTGGGGTGCATTTCATCCAAAAGGTGTCCAGTGGGGTTGAGGTCAGGGCTTTGTGCAGTCCATTCAAGTGCTTCCACTCCAACCTTGATATAAACAATATTTCATGGACCTTGCTTCATGCATAGGGTGATTGTCATGCAGGAACAGGTTTGAGCTACTTAGTTCCAGTAAAGAAAAATTGCAATGTTACAGCAAGGAAAGGCAATCTATACAACTATGTGCAACTGTCTGGGGAAGGCCTACATATAGGTATGACCCTGGTCAGCTGTCCACAAACCTTTAGGCGTATAATATATAATTATCTCAGTAAACACAATTTGTCATTTTGTAACATAAATAGCTTCATGTTCTGAGGAAACAAGTGTAATCAAGTAGTTAGCATTAAATATTGTGGGTTTTTTTTAAAAATATATATATATATATTTTAAGACCACCATTGTTTTAAGACCACCCTTGAGAAAATTAACTTTTTTCCTTAGTTTGTCTTTCTTAGTTTGGTCTGTTTCAATTGCTCATCATGCAGTTAACACTTAATTACACTGTATTTCACTGTGTTTTGTATTTTCTAAAACCCCATGAAAATGGGTAACTGAAGTCCAGTGGGCACAAATTATGGTTCTTCACACAGGAATGATATCCTGAATGACTGATTACTGAAAACTTAAACTGTATTAAGACTGCTATTCACATGCAGTCTTGAAATTTGCTAACTCAGGGACTTATTTGGACAGAAAACTGACCACAGTGAGGGACAACAATGCCATTAGCAGCATAGCTCTTCCATCTCCAATGAGTTCCTCAAGCAAGATATGATCAGGACTTCTGATCATAAAAAACCCTCATCTCAAACTGGCTGAATTGAATAGCTGATTTATTTATTTTTTTTTTTTGTATGAATCTACCATCCTGCAGTTCACTGAATGCAAACACTATGTCTTGGTGCTGACTGGAAAAAGATTTGATGAATGGTACACTGTACACACAAAGAAAAACAAGCCGTATCATGATATAGGACACCATTTTGATCAACGGAATTACTGAACTCTTTTTCTTACCAACCAAGATGAACATGATCAGCCAAAAGTATGTTGATTTGCTGAAAGATAAGTTGGAGTTGCATGAAGTCTTGCCACTGATCTAAGATCTTGAAGAAGAAGAATATCAAAGTCCTTGGCTGGCCTGGAAATAGTCCTGATTTTTAAAACCACAAAGTATAAAAAATTGTTAGATTATTTAAACACTAAAATCAGTTCTTGAAGATTAATTCCAAGCAATTCTGCAATTCATTGCCTCAAACTAAAATTCAAGGGGTGGTCTTAAACTTTTGGCCACAACAGTGTATATGTATATGTATATTATTGTGGACCTCAAACTTGAGCAAAGAGCAAAGATCAAATTCAGTGTCAAACTGGGTAAATCATTTTCTTGAGCACAACCCTTTAACTGAATAAATTGGTTTCTCAAGCACAACCCTTTAAATGTCTAAGAAATTAAGGACCCACTCAAAACACCTTGCCTGGCTTATTGTTTCATTGCCGATATAATGACCCCCTCTAGTGAGCCTTGTGAATGCAGCGCAGCATGGCGATACCTCTGGGTGTCTTACCGCTGGACTACATTTCTGGACTTTGGTTCCAAAGAAAGGACTGCACAACTTACATACATTGATTTCACACATTACAAAACCTTGCACCACTGTCTTCAGACTCTTACTATAATTACACACACCTGTTTCTGGTTTGACCTATCACAGCTCAAAGCATTTAAGGCCTCTGCATAAAGACAGACATGGTGAGAGCTTTGTCAAGCATGTCCTGATGCTGCAAAGTCATTGTAGTTCTGATTATGTGCTCTCTGTTTTTTTATTTTATTTTTTATCCCGCCCTTTTTACTGTATTTTTGGAGTTTAGTTGTTTGGAGTTTAGTTGTTTGAGTTGTTTGCTCACCATATGCTCTCATGTCTATTGCTTGTTTGTGACCATGATTTTGCCTGATTGGACATTTGAATATTTTTCTGTAATAAACCCTTTTATCTGCATTTGCATCCTGCCTGACCCCTCTGTACATAACAGCCATAGGCTTGCTAAAACATTTCAAGGGTATCCGTATGCTGATTTCCTGAGTTTGACACAGAATTTGATGTATGTCTTCTATGTAAAATCATAAATACATGAGATGCATGTGATGGTCTGAAGTGTGTGGAACACAATGAAGAACATTTTTGAGAAAAATGCTTGATGCGATCTGTCAAGCATGTTGGAGGAAAGATGATAGTTGGTTTATACTTAAAAATAATATTGAACAAGGAACAATATCACTTCTTTTTGCAACACCATGCCATTCCTTGTGGACGGCATTTGATCGGAGCCAGTTTCCTCCTACAAAAGGACAATGTTCAAAACACAGCTCCAAACTATGCAAGAGTAGAAGCAGTCAGCTGGTATTCTATCTGTAATGGACTGGCCTGCATAGTCAGGTAATCTCAAATTTACTGAGCTGTTGCTGAAGCAATTTGATCATATTCTACATAAAAAGTGCCCATAAAAAAACAATTTATGGGAGGTTATTCAAGAAGCCTGGGGTGAAATGTCCTCAGATTACCTAAGCAAATTGACAGTGAGAATGCCAAAGGTCTGCAAAATTGTAATTGTTATTTTGGGCAAAACACTTCATTTCTAACCTTGTCAATGTCTTGAATACATTTTCTGCTAATTATACAGGTCAGAATGGAGTGAAAAACAAAAAAAAACCTGTGGATGAAGGGTCTGCCAGCTAAAACACCTTGTTGATGAGAGAGAACAACTTTAGTTAACCCGAAAAAGCATCTGAGAATGCACAGCATATTAAATATTGGTAGATGAGATTTATCAGCAGAAGGCCACATCATGTTCCACTCCTGACAGCCAAAATCAAGAATCTGAGGCTTTCATGGGCACAGACTTTCCAAAACTGGGCAGTTAAATACCAGGTGATTTTTCACAGTTTGGGTGAGCCTGTGCCCATGATAGCCACAGATTCCTGTTCGTGGCTGACAGGAATGGAACCCAATGTACTCTTCTGTTGTTGCAACCCATTCGTCTCAAGATTTATGTTGTGTACATTCCAAGATGTTTGTCTGCTCACCTTGGTTATAAAGAATAATTGTATGAGTTGCTATACACTAGTGTTGTAGTCAAGACCACCTTATCTGAGACCAAGACCTGACCAAGACCAGAGAGGGTTGAGACCGAGTCGAGACTGAGACCAGTGCTGGCCGAGACCGAGACCGAGACGAGACCGAGACTAGGGCTGGCCGAGACTGAACCAATGCGCGTTTTACACCGCATTACTAATAACAATAGCTAGCACAACTTAAACCTTAAAAAAATATGTGACGGTAAAAGTTTGACGTTGTCACAGTCGCCTCTGTTATTGCTGTATTGCAGAATTTGCACACTGCTGTGTGTTTTCTTTTCCCTATTGATTTACATTTGAATTCTTTGTTGGATTGACATCTCACAGACAACCATGACTTCACTTGTGTTCTTGGCCAGTACGTGTGTGAAGGGGGCGGCTCAGGTAACCGCGGTCGACACTAACATCATTGGTTGCACTTGAAGTAAGAAGTTATCCAATCAGACATTAAACAGCTCATTAATAATAATATTCTCTGAGCTGTGGTCTCGGCTGGTCTTGAAATAAAATTCCGAGTCCTCTTTGTCTGAGTCCGAGACGAGACCAAGACCTTCAAAAACCGTACTACAACACTACTATACACAGGAGGAATGGCTGAGTAGTTTTTCCAGAGTTAAAAATGTTTAAAAATAGTAGTTTTTGCCCTGTTCTGAGTGTACAGGGTAAGATGTGTTAGTAGGATGGGAACAATATTACGGAAACCTTTGCTCTTTGGCCAGAAACCAAAGATTATATGGCATAGAGAATATCTTTCAATTTGAGTAAATTTTATTCTGGTAAATGTATCCTTCTAGGAAGCTCAAACCTGGCCACTCAGATTTACCACTTAGTCTCCAACCACTCTTATCAACAAGGTATTTTCACATCACTCAATTTTTTTTTTGTTTTTTGCACCATCCTGTGTAAACTCTAGAAACTGCTTGTATGAAAATCCCAGTAGATATATAGTATCTGAAATACTCAAACCAGGCCATCTGGCACAAACCACGCGACTTTTAAAGTCACAGAGTGACTTTCTCCCCATTTTTATGTTAGAAATGAACATTAACTTGAAGCTCTTGACCTCTATCTGCAGGATTTTATGCATTGTGCTGCTGTGCTGCTGCCACATGATTGGCTAACTGGATAACTGCAGGCTACAGGTAACTATTAAATGGTATGTTGAAATGTATATATACTGTATAATAGAAATAGAATTCCGTTAAAGCCTTTGATATACCTGCAATGCTCTGATACAACGTCTTGGAATTCCATGAGAGAATTTAATATAAAGCTCACTTTAATTTAATTTGATGTGATAAATGTCTATTTACCGTATTTTCCGGACTATAAGGCGCACCGGATTATAAGGCGCACTGTTGATTTTTGGGAATGAACGGGTCTATTTTCATACATAAGGCGCACCGGATTATAAGGCGCATTAAACGAAATTATAATCGCGAAATTATAAAC
>JAOVYU010000026.1:9331987-9342132 GCA_025674565.1 Synodontis membranacea
ATATATTTGCTAAAATCCTGCCACTGTGATTTCATTTCATTTGTGGTATGACATCAGTGTGTTTATATAAATGACATGACAAGACAATATGTTCACTTATGTCTAATGCTAATTTAATCCTAATTTGCCAAAACTTTTTAAATGATATTGTTGCTTCCGTTGTTTTGGGGGCTTTTATTGCACAACACTGTATTTGCACCTTATTTGCTATATACATGACTTCTGTATGATAAATGTTACATTAAATGTCGAGACAAAATATTTGCCTTTGTTTTTATATGTTTTAGCATTATTTATAACATTTTATAGTTTGATTACATTTTCATAATTAATACAACTATGTATTATGTAATGACAATATTTCAAATTGATATACCCCAGCACACGAGATGTCTCCCAGATGTGCAGATCATGTCTATATGGGGTCGGTCCGTCCAGGACTATATCTGTACGTCTTCATGACGTGCAAATCAGGTTCAGTATTTGGATGTCTGACTACGACCACTCTTCAACATTGATATGTAGTTTAATATCTGAACGTCTAGATTTTGGACATTGTCAGTTCAATTTAATGCTCATGAATTCAACCCGCTTTGAATTTTAAAAATATACCATATGCTCCCTTACATCATTTACAGAAATAGTAAATGTAATCATGATCACATCAATAAATCTACAATTCAACTTGTATATGGTGTAAACTGTCTCATCACATTCAGAATTTTTACAGCCTCTAAATTCCAACCACTGAGTGTTTTTGCTTAGTATTTCCATTTCCATGCCCCTTGCGGACACTTTTGTGCATGTGCATGCAGCTTGATGCATGGTCATACAAACAAGCATTTTTTTGTTCTGTGTACAAGCATTTTGAGTGAAGCAGTGGGTTTACAAAGTTATCCAGATATGCAATGGTGCAACAAACATACTGTAAAATACAGTAGGTTAAAAGAGAAATTTTAAGAGATTGGTCTAATATTTGAGACGTCTCCATTATGTGTGCAGATGTGCATCTGTGAATTTGTTTAAAGGAATTCTGAGAGGGTGATCTTGGCATTTTTTTTAATATGGGTGATTTGACACGGAATGAATCTATAATAGACTTGATTGTTCAATGTGTGACTTTTTAATTTCTGAAAACTGAGACAGTGTTTATGGTAGTTACCATTTTATAGCAACTTCAGAGGCTACTTTATGACACACTGTTCTGAGTTTTGTGGCAGAATTTTTTGGGCACGGAGGCAGAAAAACTGATTTAGGAAGTCGCAAAGAGTCTTTTATTGTTTGTCCTATGCAGATTGGAATAAACATTGAGATGAGATTGTGACAGCAGAGAATAGACCAGCATTGCACACAACAGATTTAAATGGGGGGGGGTGTCTGAAGGAGGTTATATGGGATGGGACATACTTGACTGGTAATATAAGGATTGAATTTTTTGGTAAGTGCACTTACAAATGATCACTGATGGGAATAACGGTGTTACTGAAAAAAAAGTGATTTTTCAGTAATGGATAATCTAACCAATTACTGTTTCCATTGTTAAAACGCCGTTACCGTTACTGACAATAACATGCAGCGCGTTACTGTAATTAAGCTGTTTTCATCCGACCAGGCTGTCAGCCACAGGAGCGGCAAAGCTTTTTTCTTTTCTTTGGTGAGGGGCGAGACAAACCGCATAAAGGATGATGATTGGCTAAGGTAGAGTAAACTTTCATGGTAAGCCAACCAGAGGCAGAGGTGGGTGGGTGTTTACACAAACACACACACACACCCGCACAAACACATTAGAGACACAGCAGTGGCGAGTTCAAAAGTAGCGTTTTTACAGTGGAAATACAGACAATACTTTTCCCTTGTTGAAATTAAAGGCAAGAACATTTGACATTTAAATGTACATTATGTCCTGGGAATAAGTCTTTATCCAAGTCGGTAACGAGCAACTCAAATCTGATGAAGCACCTCTCATCATCTCATGCTTCATCAAAACTAGTGGCCAAGAACGCGATATTAGAATAGTGTAGATTTGTGTACGTTGTTTTTCTGTTATAAATGTATTTTTATTTATATTTAGACTTATTTAAGTGTCTATTTCATTAATTACATGTATTTAATAGTCAGTGTTATTACAAATAATTGAACATACAGCTAAATGTCCATCAAAGTGGGGGAGAGGATCCACATTTTTGACATATTTGAACATTTTTTAAAAATCTAATGCATAAGTTACTTTTCCTGGTAACTACTTACTTTTATAATGCTGTAACTCAGTTACTAACTCAGTTACTTTTCGGAAGAAGTAACTAGTAACTATAACTAATTACTTTTTTAAAGTAATGTGCCCAACACTGCAAATGATAGAAATCAACCAAGTTTGGAGATCGATATACAAATTAACAGAATATTGAATTATCCATTCATCCATCCATAATCTGGAATTTGCGCAAGACACGGGGTACACCTTTAGCAGTTCACCAATCTATTACAGGGCTAACATTGAGAAACAAGCAGACATTCATACTCACATCCACACATATACATATTTTTGTGTGGAATTACAGTGAATTACAGTGAATTAGTGAATTACAATAAATAATTAGTGTAACAAAAATACTCAACATGTATTTTACTATCTGCAACTGGGTCCTAAATCATAATTTAATCATGTTATCCATGCAATAAAATTACACTAGGGGTTATCTTTGAAGTGGACAATTTCTTGTGATTAGTATCAGACCAGCTGTTTTGGTCATGAACATGAGTGCAACCTGTCCAAATGAATGGCACACAATGGGTAAAGCACCAATGCATATTTGGACAGATTTGGGTCAGTGGTTAAGGCACAGGCATACTGAACATAATACTTTTCAGCAAATTCCCTTAACACTTCAATTACTCAGTTGCATCCCATCCCAGTTGTGAGTCACTTTGGAAAAAAAACATCAGCCAACATACACTACACATATAAAGTTATGGATATCTGGCTTTCAGGTGAAAGGATGTCAGGATGAACCTAAAATGCACTATAACCTTTACAGGTGAACTTACTGTGACCTTCCCTAAACGTTTAAATGCACATGTCCAACTGTTCAGTGTTTCAGTACTTTTTACACAACTTGCTGATCTCTGACAAGGAGCTTAACGGCAAAATTCACAACAGGTGTTGGATCCATGAATTGACCAATAAATTTCCTGGTTCAATCAGAATTAGTATTCAAACAGTCCTCCTTATCATGCTGCTCACATTTTGACATCATGAGACCAAGACGACACCTAACAATTGATCAACAGTACCTCGCCATTGCGAGGCTTCAAACAGGATGTTCTCATACGGAAGTGGCCACTGAGCTTAGAGTGTCACAGAGTGTCATCAGATTGCAACAGAGATACAGAGAGACTGGAAGAGTCACAGAAAGGCATAGAAGTGGACGTTTCCACTCACACTGATGACCGCTTCATTGTGAACAGGATGATGAACACCACTCAACCACTCAGTAATGATGGCCGCGAACGATGTTGATGTCAAGGAGAGTGCTATGCCTCAGCCACTGTTGTCACCAGACGAGCCTTTGGTGGTGGTGGTGTTACAGTGTGGGCAGGTGTGTCTAGTGAATACAGAACTGCCCTACACTTTGTGAAGGGTACAGTGACAAGCCCATACTACCCGAATAACATCATTAATCCAGTCATTGTGCCCCTGCATGAACAACACAGGCCTAATTTCATCTTCATGGATGACAATGCTCCAGCTCATTGAGGTCACATCATTAGGAAATGGCTGCTGGAGACTGGGATACATCGAATGAAGTGGCCTGCACTTTCTCCAGACCTGAATCCCATAGAAGACCTATGGGATCAGCTGAGTAGCCGTGTAGAGGCTCGTAACTTTGTACCCCAGATCCTCAATGACCTGAGGGCTGCCCTTCAAGAAGAGTGGGATGCCATGCCTCAGAAGCCAATAAGTCGACTTGTGAACAGTATGAGACGTCATTGTCAAGCTGTAATTGATGCTCAAGGGCACATGACATGTTATTGAGATATTGATATTTTTGTTGTGGTATACTCACCACTGTTGTTGGCTTTTGTTTCAATAAATTGCTTGAGATGAGGAAATCACCATTGCATGCTTCTACTTAAATGCCCTACTTTCATGATATAATATCACTGTAGTGTTAACTTTTTATGTTTTCCAAAAAATTTCACCTGAAAGCCAAATATCCCTAACTTTTTGTGAGTAGTGTATATTATGTAAATTCAAAAGTACCCTCAAAGAGCACTATCTGCTTGGATGGAAGAGAAAAGGGTTATACTTCATTGATTTTATAAATATAGTGAAAACATTGAATCAATTTACAGTTTCTTATTTTTCTTCTCGTGCTCTCAAGGACTGACAACATTATGTATATGAGGTTAGTTTTTCCAAAAAAAAGAGTCTGTTTTTTTATTGTGTTATGACCTAATCCTAATCGAGCTGCAGTGGAACACTATTCATAATTTTTAAATTAATGTGTTGTTACTTGCCTGTTTTTCACCACTGGGTTTCCTGTAGGATAGCAGCAGCTCCACTGCACCCACAACCTCCTTGCGGATGGCATAGAGAAGAGCATCTCCCACATGCACACCATGACTCAGCAGCAGCTCCATTACCTCCAGATTCTCATTCTCAATGGCAATTAGAAGGGCGCTGCGTCCTAATGGGTCCAAGCAGTTCACATTAATATTGTAATAGATCTCGGCCTGTTCAAGGGCCATCTTTACACCTGCATAGTCCCCCTTCTCCACTGCGCTTAGGTAGGCGCGCTCCTCTGCTGACAGTTCAACCTCGGCCCGTACAATCTGCAGTGGTATCCGGTCACGGTACGGCGAATAGCTCGCCTTCTTGTAGTACAACTGCGCCATAGGGTTCATGAGAACTTGAGATCTCAGCAAGCTGGACAGAAATGAAACAAAGAATTTGTTACATTTCAGGACTGTATGATGAATAAATAATTCAGGCTGTCAACTACAATTTGACTTCAAACTACATAGATGCTTTGTTAGCAGTCTTTAGAAGTCAATATGACAGATTGTACAACCAAAAACTTTTGGGTTCTTGCAGACTCATGATCAACAGTCACTGCTATGCACAAGATCACATGAAGCTGGGCAGAGATAAAATGAAGTATGGCAGAGATTCAAATTATGTATTGCAGAGGCACTGTCTGCATTTACACTTTCTTGTCTGCACTTATAATTGAAATAATTTTCTAAAAATCAGCCAAATTTCCAATTGGAAACCTGACAAACTTATTAAATCTGCTGTCTGCTGCTCCTCCTCTCCTGAAAACATTCATGAATTGAGCATGTAGCAATAAGCTTCATTCCCCCAAGGGCCTAAATTAGTGCTTGTTGCATTCCCATTTTTGAACACTGGGTGCAATAACTGCAGAGCTCTGTAGAGCTCCCTTATGGCACTATATCCGGCACTATACCCAAGTCTTAAAATTGTGTTATTCATCCCTTTTGCAACATATGTTCTTGTGTTGTCATGAATGAGGATTATTTTCATTTGGGAATGGCTACTGGATTATCGTAATTAATTGATTTTTGCAATTAATTTGATCAATTGATTAGTGTAACAGTTTCTGCAGGATCGAGCAGCTAGTAATAAAGGTGAAATGTCCCTGTAATGCAGGTGTTAAGCTATTGAGTCTTTGAGATGTAAGTGCACATGGAATCCACCTATCAACTTTCAGAATCTTTCACATTTACTTCACATGCCTTAGAACAGTAGAATGAGGTCTTGTGAGGTCTCGAGTCAATTGTGTCACATCTTTTTCCAACAGTTTCTGCTGATCCTCTTCTTCCATTTCCTTTGGTCTACCACTTTTTGGATTATCATCTAGCTTGAATTCACCTTTCTGGAACGCAAATTTTGTCTCTTGCTTCCTTTGAGTTTTCCACTATTGATTAAGAATTGAAGGCAATGACAAATGATGAATCTTGCTGGGCTCTATGCAACTGTCACGTCCACGTCCATGAAATTTTGTCTCTTGCTTCCTTTGAGTTTTCCACTATTGATTAAGAATTGAAGGCAATGACAAATGATGAATCTTGCTGGGCTCTATGCAACTGTCACGTCCACGTCCATGAACTGTCACGTCACGTCCATGAGCTAATTGGATGCACCTGCATCCAATTAGCTCATACACGCACTCATTTTATAAGGACTCTCATTTACAAAGACTGGTTGCGAGGCAATAGTTTGCTCTTCTCCTGACTATTAATGCCAAGCCATATATTCTATTTTTTGATTTACTGTGTACAGTATTACCTAGCCTGGTTATCTGTTCTATGATTACTGCCTCTGCCCATGTTATGTTGTTTGTCTGATTGACCGACCTATGCTAGTTTATGGATCTGGATTTTGCCCTACATCTTTGAACCTTTGCTTGAACTGTGAGTAAAATTCTGATACCTCACCTGCATCCTCACTTAGTCTGTGTACCTGACATAGTACAGAGGAAAAAAATGTTTCCCTTAAAAAAGGAATCCAGAGCCCAGTTTAATTATCACCTCAACTATTTTGGAAAATTCCTTTAGCATTCACAGTGGAATCTTTCTTTACAGCAATGAACTGGCATCCAATTTTAGGATTGTTACCAGTTAACATTGGCATTTTTTGTTTGTTTCTTTGTTTAAATTATTATTTTTTTTTCAGAAGTGCTTTGGCTGAAGCAATAGCACAGTGGTATAGGTAACTTGGGTGCAGGTCCCTTTGTCAAATCTGATGACTGCTTGCATGCTTCTTTTCGATTTTTTTCTATTCATTATGTTTTCATACAACAGTAGCCAGTAGCCATTGTGCTTAAAGACAAGTTTGACATTTAAATTCCACACAGCTTCATATTTGATCTTCTCTGAGTTATATAAGGAAAAGACAAATCTGGGAGCTTCAGAGTCACCAATCATCACCAGTTAACACAGAGAATACATAATATTCATAACACATTTGTTTTTTGGAGACCAGACCTGCAAGACATCACGTCCAGAAATCACATGACTGTGCAAGCTTGCAACTGTGCGGCCAAATGTCTGAAAACTGGGTACTGTAAACTCGAAGCTACAACAGGAGTGAAAATGTGCATCCAGAAATTTTTATTCAGAACTTTTCCCCACCATATTAGCAATAGTTTTCAGATCACCATTTTCACAAAACAAAATAATATACCAGGAGAACAATGACAAATTTTTAAATCTGAAAATGTGTAGGTTGAAACACTATAAAAAAAAGAGTGCTGCAGTTGTAAAGAAAGAAAACTTGATTTTGAATTAACATTTGCAGAGACTTGTTTATTCAAAACTTTATGCAAACCTTTAATTTATAAAAATGAATTTAAATCTTGCAAAACCTTTTTATTAGATTTCAAGCTTTCATATCCTGAATTTCAACCTTTCAAAGCTTTTCAAAGATCTTGCAAAGACTTTCATTTATGTCAATGTAGTTATGGGTCAGTTTGGCAACAAGGAAACCACAAGACTGGAGCACTCACATGTGGAAGATTGAATTTAACTTAGATATTGGCCTCAATATAAAGAAATTAAATCAGTGCTTGGCATTAGGCACAGTTTCTCTGAGATGCCATTTAGCGCATGATTGCACGAATACTATTTTTATCTTGTACCTAAACTAATTCTCACATACAAATAAAAAAGTTCTGGGAAGACAAGCTATCCGTTCATTCACTGTCTATACTGCTTATCCATTGTCTGTCACAGTGAAGCTGGAGCCAATCCCAGCTGACGCTGGGAGAGAATAAAGTATTAAGCCAAATAAAATTACATTTACTAAAACCATCTTATAGATATTATTATTATAATTATTATTATTGTTGTTGTTGAATAAATCCAACCAAAAATATATTTTATAAAGTTTCAATAGTTCATTTCATAGAGGAGATCTTAGATAGATGTAAATATATTTTACTTCAGCTTACTGCTTACATTTCATATCTCATTTTTACATTATGTGTGAGAAAATGTAGTTTTTGAGATAAATAAAAGTAGTATATGTGCAAGGTAAACATAGTATGTGTGCAAGCTTTTAGCCACTTAGCAGTAATAGTGCTAGTAGTGGAAAAAAATGTTTTTTCCACTTTGGTTTTGAAATGGAAAAATCAAGAACAAATGACACAGATTATCACCTTTTACAAGGTTTCAAACCTGGAAAACAACTAAATACACCAGGAAAACTATGACACACATGAAACTCTGAAAATGTGTTGGGGAAACACCCTAAAAAGAGTGCTGTATTTGATAGGAAAGGAAATCATGCTGATTTCTCCACAAAGCTTGTCAGCAGATGAAAGTCTAAAATCTCCTGGTAGACAGCTGCATTGACTTTGGACTTGATAAAACACAGTGAAACAACACCATGGGATGACATGGCACCCCAAATCATCACAGACTGTGGAAACTGGTTCTTGACTTCTTTACAATCCTCTCAAGCCTGCAGTCACCCTGTGCAAAATGGCCAGTGAAATGACTTTGCCCGCCAAGTCCAAGGCAAGGCTTGTCTACTGAATAATTTTTAATTGGGTAATTAATTTATATGCACTATGGTTGTAGTGAAAAGGTTCATTGTTGTTAAGTTAATGAAATGTAAGCTTATCCTTTTTTGCTACCATTACCTGAATGTTATGTTTAAAAGCAAGTACTTCAGTACTTTAACTTAAGTAAAAATTTGACTGCACGACTTTTACTTGTATTGGAATAACATTTGACCAGTGGTATCTGTACTTTCACTTAAGTAATGAATGTGAGTACTTTGTCTACCTCTGCCTACGGGAAAGGTTCATAGAATTTTTTTATTTTGAGCTTTGCCTCAAATATAAGGACATTAAATCAGATCTTGTCTGTAGGCACAGTATATTATGTGGTGCAGTTTAGGCCATATATAGAAGAAGAACAAATATGTTTCATGGCGGCAGCCAAGGCATCCAGTATGGTTAGTGCTAGGAATTCAAACAATGCTGCCAATAGTACTACTAAAGCCAGCTTCTGAGAATATATGGAGATTATGGATTTATGGACAAATCAAATCTTTTAGCTAGTGACTGTAATGAATGGAGGAGCCTTTATCAGTCTGTAATGTATTTATTGAAGGCTAAATAAAATTTGCATTGCATCTATGGTGTACATTTACAGCTCCTCTTTTTTTTCACTTTCTGCATAATAAAAAAACAATTTGAAAGCTGAATTACATTTCTAAACCGTGTTTTACAAATCTGTTTTGCTTTGATCCATGATACATTAGGTGGTATATTCACATTGTTTTATTTGCCCTTCAAGTTATCTCTGTCTGTGATTCTATAGTGGCATACATTAAATACTGTAATTCATTTAGTTTGGGAAGTGGCAATGATCAGTGGGTAGGAAGAGGTTCTACTAAAAAAATATCTTAACAGTTCATTAAAAAGTCAGAAGAAATGAACATGAATTAGTTCATTTTTGGGACTATGGCTATGAACTAGATCATTTTAATGTGTGTGAAGAAAACTTGGAGTTAGCTCTTGTTAAGTATGAATAACACTGAAGAAAAGGGTTAGGGGTTGGCTGTATATTTTGGAAGACCCATCCACACCCATCATTAGTCAAGTTAAGTCAAGTGAGCTTTATTGTCATTTCAACAATATACATGTGGTACAATACATAGTGAAATGCAACAACGTTCTCCAGGACCATGGTGCTACATATAAGACAGACAAATACACAAAGTGCACGTATGCTACATAGAGACAGAAGACTACATTAAGTGCACGTGTGCAGACGTGCAAAAACAATAAGTGTGCAAAACATCATGAGGCAGTCCAATAAAGACAATACAGACAAGGACAATACAGTGCTAAAGTGTAAACAGAGAGTAACTGGTATGTAGCAGCAAAAGTCAGTAGTGCATTAGTGCTCTGGCTGAGGGAAGGAGGTTCTCAACAAAGTTTTTAATGGTACATGGCCCCATCTATTGGCCCCTCAATGCGGTGAAGTTGTCCTGTACCTTTGGCTGAAAAATAGCCACAAATTCATAACTAACACAACTGGGCCAGGAGGGTGAACCCATAACCCCACCCCCTCTGGCATAGACTCCCACGTAAATGCGCGGCAAGGGATGA
>JAOVYU010000026.1:9347587-9363207 GCA_025674565.1 Synodontis membranacea
CTGTGTGTGTGTGTGTTTATGTGTATGTGTGTGTGTGTAAACTATATGTAAACTTAAATAAATATGTATATGCACACAGTGAGCATCTGTATACATATATTTACAGAGTGGAAAAGCAGTAGTAATTCACCTGAGGAAATTTGCTCTATTAAGATTCACAATTGTCACATTAGAGAAATTGCACCCAAGTAAAATTGCACCTTAGAAAAACTATCATGATGTATTGGATGTGTTGGCTGTGTGTGTATGTCTGCCTGTGCGCGTGAGGTCATCAGCAAGGTCTTTGTTGTGGAGTCTGACAGCGGTTGGAAGGAAAGACCTGTGGAATCCCTCCGTCCCACATCGGGGGTGCAACAGCCTGCCACTGAAGGAGCTGTTGCAACAGGGGTGCAACAGCTCCTTTAATTGCTCCTGTTGCTCATGGGACGGAGCAACAGCCTGCCACTGAAGGAGCTGCTCAGTGAGTCTCTTGCATGGGGTAGGTGATGTTATCCAACAGAGACGACAGCTTAGCCACCATTCTCCTATCACTCACTGCCTCCACTGGGTCCAGAGGGCATCCTAGAACAGAGCTAGCCCTCCAGATCAGCCTGTTAAGTCTCTTTCTGTCCCCAGCAGGGATACCACTGCCCCAACAGACCACACTGTAAAAGATGGCCGATGCCACTACAGAGTCATAAAAAAGTATTCAGAAGCGGCCCCTGCACTCCAAAAGACCTGAGTCTCCGCAGGAGGTACAGCCTGCTCTGCCCTTTTGTAGAGTGCATTTATGTTATGAATCCAGTCCAGTTTATTGATCAGATGAACACAAAGGTACCTATAGCTCTCCACAACCTCAATGTCCATGCCTTGGATGTTCAGTGGTTGTATTGGAAGATGTTTGTGCCTGTGGAAGTCTACCACCAGCTCCCTGTGATCCGTTCCAGAACTCTGCTCGTGACCCGATTTGGTCGTGACCCAAACGTAATTTCCCCCATTTTTAAAGATTTTTAAGCACAAAAATAGTTAATTATACTATAGAATGCACAGTGTAATAGTTCAAGGAGCTCGTGCAAGGCCAAGTTCATGCTAGAGCATTATGAACCACTTGCTATAAACACTTTTTTAATCTAGAGTTTTAAGCACAGGGAAAAAGTTAACATTTGAAAAATCCTTAATTTATACAGAAAATAACCCTAAACAACCAAGAAAACTAAACTTGCATGAGTCTAGTTCTGACGGGTTTAGAGGAGGTTACAGTTTTGAGGGAGAGTTCGGCTCTGTGACAGAGGGAGTGTTTTCTCTCTTGTGATTTCTTCTATTTCAGGGGCTTCTGGTGTTTTTAGCCATTTAGATGGTGGACCAGACTTCACGAAATAGCGGTCTAATGTGACTTGTCTTTTCCTGCGCATTAAAACTATTTGGAAATGTGAGACTTTGCCTGTGTTTTTGTTCACCACCCGAGCGTGTGGTCGTGAACAGATGCGAAATTTTGGCCAACTTTTTGGTCAAAGAAATAACCTGTTTTGAGCTTGGACAAGTTCACTGAAATCAGGTTGAATATCTGAGGTGGATATGTGAACCACAGAGATCACTGTGATGATCACTGAGAGAGGATCTGTATCTGAATTTGTTAAACTTCATCACTGAGAATGTTTTTTCACAGTTGTAGATAGAGCCAAAGAGAACCGACATCCTCTGAGCATGCCTCCTCAAGTGTAGAAAGATTTCCTCTTTGAGAGAGGAATAAAACTCTACCAGTGATACTGACTTAAAATGCTCTGGCAGTAGATTATCAGACTGCAGATCAATGAGTTCAAGCTGGACATCACTGGGTGCATTATCCACACTATAAGAAAAGGGAGAAGAAATCATGTGCATTTCACTCTCAACTGTTTTGAAGTCTTCAAATTGTCTTGAAAACTCACCATACAGTGCCCCTAACTTGGATGAATACTTGTGGAGGTGATCAGCTGATAGTGCGACTTCTTTCAGTGATGGCATATGAGTGAGAATGTTGCCCTATAATTGACTAGAAAGAAACTTCAACTTTCTCATGAAAGCTGTCACCAACCTGTACATTTCATGTGCGAAGAGGCCCTTGCCTTGAAGCTTGGTATTTAGTTCATTAGTGGAGTCACATCAAAGGCCAGATCTGCAGTCCAGTGCATATCTGAGAGCTCTGGGATGTCCTTGTCTTTCTTTTCACAAAACTCCTGAATCTCTGCTCTCAGGTCCAATACTCATTGAAGCACCTTTCCAACTCTGAGCCATCTCACAGCTGTCTGGTAGCCTGTGTCACTATGTTCACTTTCATGCTCCTCTAACAATGAAACAAACTGTCTGTGATTCAGTGCTTTTGCCAATGAATTTGATGAAATTAACTATTTTAGTTACAACATCAATAACATGGCTAATTTTTTTTTAGCACTGACTTGCACAACATCTCCTGATGAATGATACAATGATATCAATTTCTTGGTTAATTTCAGTCACTTTATCTTGCATCTGCCTTAAAAGTCCAAAATTTTTCCCAGTCAGATTTGGACAGCCATCGGTTGTAACACCTACCAGTTTGTCAAATTTTAATCCAGGCGTGTCCATGGATACATTTACCTCTGTGAACAAATCACTCCCCGTTGTAGTTCCTTTTACTGGCTGCATAGCTGCCAGCTCCTCCATTATCTCAAAGTCATTCATTAATCCACGTATTAAGATAAGTAACTGGACTGTATAATGGACATCACAGCTCTTGTCCAGAGCCAAGGACAACAAGACAAAAGTGTCCGTTTTCTTTTGTAGTTGAAGCACCAAATTCCCCACGATGTTCTTGACCCGCCTCATTACGGTGCGCCTCGAGAGAGACATTTGCAAACGTGACTTTTTTCTCTGGGCATATTAGCGCTGCTGATTCCACCAAACAGTCTTTTATAAACTCCCAATCAGAGAATGCAATCTTGCAATTCTGTGGGATATTACAAAGCTGGTCCTGACTACTGCATCATTGGATGAGTGGAGCTTTTTAAAAAAAATCCTTTTGCAGTTTAGCTAGCAAATCTTCCGATGCTAGTGCCTGCACTGCTTCAGTCAAAATTCTTGCATTTTTCTCCGTGTTTACTCTCGTAATGGTGATTCAAATTGCAATCCTTAAACACTACTATATGTTCTCCTCACACTAAGCACACAGCTTTATCTTTGATTTCAGCAAATAAATATTTAGAAGTCTATGCCTTGTTCAAAAATCTACATTCTGCGTCAATTTTTTTTTTTTTTTTAACGGAAGATGACATATTTAAGGGCTAACGGTTAATTTCTTGGAAGATGTTCAACACATTCGATGACGTGCATAAGGACACTGATGATGTTAATTAAGAAAAATAGGGCCGGTCAAAGGTAGTCAGCGGGCCAGATGTGGTTAAAATGCCGTAAAATGCCCAGGGGTCTCATTTATAACCGTTGCGTACGCACAAAATGGGACCTAAAAGATGCGTATGCCTCTTCCTACACAAACATTGCAATCTATAGAAACAAAATTGATGGCAGAATGTGCGCAAATCTACGCAAACTCTGAGCCGTGCATACAGACATTTTTGGGGGGGGGGGGGATGCGACCGCGGGTGAAGAGGTTGAGCAAAAACATGAGTCTCATCAGTACATATATAATAATTCCTTGTGCTAGTGAGTCGTACACCGTACATTTAATTTCACTTATTAAATCACATATTTATAATAGTGAATAAATATATGTAAAATATATAATCCGATTCAAATCTTAACCTAATCTACACTTTCAATCTATGCGCTGCAGCTGTTGAAATGTAAATGGATAAGTGGTGGTCCTGATTTTCACGATCATTTGGACACGGTGTGAAACAATCAGTCTGATTGCTGAAAACACATAAATACCATGATCACATTCGTGCATAATGTAACATAATGGATACACTGGCATTGTTAGAAGATTATGCCAGTGGCAGAATTAGAAGAGAATGGGTGTTCAGGGTCTATGAAGATTTTTGGCCATGATGATTTTTTTTATAATCACTTTCAAACCTGACCACTTTTTTTATTTTGGGCACTGTCCTGCTTGCAGTATTTACTTCATTCACAGCATTCATTACCTGTTGCCACTCACTGCCTTTCTTTTTGTTTGTCACCCCACTACCGTGACCACCAAACAAAATATTTTTTTTCTGCTTCCTATCTATCTCAGTTTCAGAAAAACATTATCTTCTTAAATTTCCCTTTTTACTTTTAACTCATGATGCCATGAGTTTTTCAGGTTTACATCAGAGGCTTAAATATGCATGAGGTGATTTGCATTGACCATGTATGGTTGTACGGGGGTGTGTAGAGGGCGGAATATCTGGCAAATCCATGTGCACACAATACCAGGTAGAGTGCGATTTATAAAGTGTATATTGCTTGAAGGTGTGCGTGCGCACGTTTTTATAAAACGTGACATTTTCTTTGTGTATGTCATTTCCATCTTTTGAGCGTACATACACTTTTAGTATGAATTCTACGCAAAGTTTTATAAATAAAGCCTCCGAGTAAACCTAAAAAACTCACAGTAGTGGGGTGACAAACAAAAAGAAAGGCATTGAGTGGCAACAGGTAACGAAGGCTGTGAATGAAGTGAGTGCTGCAAACAGGATGGTGCCCAAAATATTAAAAAGGCAGATTTGAAAGTGAGTATAAAAAAAGAAGAATTGCAGCACATCAAAAGAGCGTGTCTGCTACCGGAGGGGGTGAGGGCACATCGGTGCCGACACTTCTGGAATATGGCTTCAATACTGGGGGAAACAAGTGTGTGTTGGGTGGTGTCTGAGGAAGAGGGAGTCACAGACATGGCCGGGATGACAAAAAAATTTTATTTGCATTTCTGAGAAAAAATGTTTGACTTATGACAAAGCACAATGTAATGGTTAATTGTTAATTATTACATATACCTGCCGGCTAATTCCCGCTGATAACAGCCAGTTGCAAGGAACCCCAGGGTCGTCAGTACTTGTATTTGTACCGGGATTCCACGGTTCCGTCGGGTTTGTCTCTCTAACATTCAACCCAGTTCAGCACATAGCTCCAAAAGCACACATCTAGGTAATCTACATCGGCTTATGAGAGAGTCATCATGGGCCAAAAAATCTTCATGGTCCCTGAACACCAGTTCTCTTCTAATTCTGCCATTGGCATAATCCTCTAACAATCCCAACGCATCCATTATGTTACGTTACGCATGAATGTGATCATGGTATTTATGTGTTTCCAGCAGTCAGACTGATTGTTTCACACCGTGTACAAATGACCGTGAAAATCACGACCACCACTTATCCATTTACATTTCAACAACTGTGGCACATAGAATAAAAATGTAGATTAAGTAAAGATTTGAGTTGGATTATATATTTTACATAAGGAATTATTATATATGTACGGATGCCACTTCACCTGCAGTCGCATTTTTTTCTCCAAAGTGTTTACATGCATGCGTCAGAGTTTGCGTAGATATGCGCACATTATGCCATCAAGTTTGTTTCTATAGATTGCAACTTTTGCGTAGGAAGAGGCGTACACATCATTTAGGTCCCGTTTTGTGCATATGCAACAGTTATAAATGAGACCCCAGGTATTTTTTTTTCTCCAATGTTTAACTGTCTAGAGATTTGGTGAGTATGTGCACATAGCCTCGGATTCCTGTTCTTGGCTGGCAGGAGTGGAACCCATTGTGGTCTTCTGCTGTTGTGTCCCATTCACCTAAAAAGTGGATGTTTTTTGCATGCTGAGATGTATTTCTGCTCAACATAGTTGTAAAGAGTGATTATATGAATTACTCCTTCCTGGCAGTTTGAAGCATGGTCATTTCCCTCTGACCTCTCTTATCAATTAGGCATTTCCACCCACAGAACTGGGGTAGAATTATCAAGTAGCCGTGGATAACTAAAACATTCACTTCATTAATGCTAAATGCAGCACACACAGACATCAACAGCTCAAAGATATTCTTTAAAAACTTTCTATCATTATAACACTCCACATCTAGCAGAAAACTACAACTGAACACAACATTTTCCCACTTTTGTAGAAAAAGCTTTGCTTGCACCAACTGATTCCTTTAAAGTAATGCAAAAAATCATACACAAAACTTCATTGAAATTGAGCAATGAAATGGTTAACAAGAACAAATATATTCCATTATTCCACAAAAGGAGTTAGTCAAATGCAATCATATTTTTTATATAGTCAGAAATAGTCCTTCAGCCATTTTGGTGGGTGATTATTGTGTTTAGGTTTGGTCAAATGAGAAAGCTCAGGTTGCTTATTCTCAGGACAGGTGTAGGGGTACAATCTGTCCATCAAGTCTTTCCATCACTTAATAGTTATGTATGAGAACCCAGTTTCCTCTCAATGGTGATGGGGTCACTGAACTTCTGGTGTCCTTTAGGGCCATGCAGAGGATTTCTGACCTGCACCTAATCCCCTTTTTCAAAACAAGGCGATCAAGCACCACGGTTGGTATGCAAAAAGTCTGCTATTGCAACTTTCTAAGGACGGTTTTCCTAAATAGCAAGTTGAATTGCATATTTCAGTACACAACTGAAGTTTTCTACAGCTCCACTGGCAGCAGGGTAGTACAGTGAGGAGTGATGGTGTTTAACCTTTGTTTCCTCCAGAAAAGCAGCAAAGGTAGCAAATGTGAACTGAACCCCATTATCAGTCACCAGACGCAAAGGGTTACAATGGTGACTAAAAACAGAAGACAGAAATGTGAGAATGTTGGCTGTATTTATAGAAGAGTTGAAGGCTACTTCTGGCTATTTGCTGTAGCAATGAATCAATGACATGGCTTATCTACAGTCCTATGCTGCAGTGTCAAATGCTCCAACAATGTCCAAAGCCAATTTTTGCCATGGGCCAACTGGGAAAGAAGTAGGCTATAGGGGAGCAGGATGTGGATGAGCTACTTTGTCATTCAAGTGACCTGTCTGACAAGAGCTAATGGCAGTGTCCATTTTAGTAAAGGTCTCTGAGTCATTGTTTTTTTGTTTGTTTGTTTTTTCCATAATACACCATAGGGATTCTCGTGTGCAATTTCAATGAGCAATGAATGAAGGCTAGCAGGCACATCAGACAAGGACCACAGAATACAAAGTTGTCTCTGACAGAAAGTTCTAAATGGAGCTTGTAGTATGGAATCAGATCAGCATCCAAAGTTTTTAAAGATAAGATAAGATAAGATCAGTGTACATAGTTTAGTGAGCTCGGGACAGCCAGCACAAGCAAAGTCTAATTCAGCACTAGATAATGTCTTATGTGTCACAGACAGGAGAGCAACAAAGTTGAGTTCACCTCATAGTCAGAAGCATCAGTGGAAACTACAGTATGTAGTGCAGGGTTAAAAAAAAAGCTCCAAATCAGGGCTATTTACTGTGAACATTTTTACCTGCTCAAAGCTCGTCTGTGCAACAGCAGTCCACTGGAAAACAACTGCACACTGTTTTGAGCATGTTCACAAGTTCAATTACAGTGGGATGATTTGGTAAAAAATTTGGAGTACCAAGACAGCAGCCCAAGAAAAGAAAGCAAGTTAGTGGCATCAGTGGATGCCAGAGCATTCATGATGGCTTGTATATGAGCCTTATCAGGAAGCAGGCCATCAGAAGAAAAAATATTCCCAAGAAAAGGTATGATATTATCCACTCTCTGAATTTATTACTGTGTTTATGTTGCACCGTCTGTACTGGTGTGATGCTGGAGTTTGTAAATATGGCCTTAGCCTGATCTGTAGCTGCTTCTATCTGAGTAGAATGAGTTACTGGTTTATCCAATGTAATCTTTCACATATAAGCAGGCTATAAGCATGTTCTATCAATTGGTCACGAATCATTTCATCCAAGCACTCTGCAAAGTCACATGTTGGTATAAGCTTACACTGCACAAATTTTAAAATAGTCTCTGTGGTGTATGGTGCTCCACTACCATGTTAACTCTAGGCATAAAATACACTTTCAATGCTCCCACAGCAGTCTCATATATGATATGTGTTGTAGGAAGGGTGTAGAAAATTTGCTGACCCTCTGTGTCGAAACAATGAAATAACACTACTCTCTTCCTACAATCAGGCCTTGCATTGCTTGGGACCCAGTAGAGTCGAGAACAAGCAGATACTGAACATCACACATACCAAACAGTTGCTGAACATCTGAAGCCATGTTGTGAATGGCACTGCAGACTCACTGGGGCTCGGGAGAAAAAACTTGGAAAAGGCACATTTGCAAGGGCCATTTAAAATACTGCAGGCATGCAAAATGCAAAAAGTAATCCTCATCACCAATTTGGATGTGGGGTAGAATAATCAGGTAACCATGGATACCTCAAACATTCACTTCTTTAGTGCTAAAGGCAGCATACACAGACATATACTCCTCAATGACATTCTTTTAATGACTTAATGTCATTACACCATGCAACAACCCCGTCGCTCCACCTAGTGTTCTGGTGGAAAACTACAATTGAATACAACACAAAATGTTTTTTGATTTTTGCAACATTCTGTGTAAACTCTAGAGACTGTTTGTGTAAAAATCCAAGATCAGCAGTTTTTTTTTCCCATTCTGATGTTTGATGTGAACATAAACTGAAGCTTGTGATCTGTATCTGCATGATTTTAGGCATGATGCTGCTGAAACATGATTGGCTGATTTAATAACTGCATAAATATGCAGGTTTTAAATCATTCCTATTAAAGTGGACAGTGAGTGTATACAGCTTAGGTCTACCTGGTATAGAATTAACAATGTTGTAGTAGGAGCCAGCAAACCACTGTACCCCAAACTCACCGGATACGTAACTCCTCTATTTCCTTTCTCAGATCATCTACTTCTTTGGCTTCTTTTTTCTAAAGCTGACGAGGACATCTCCATACAGATGTTTGAGAGACTGAGCATCCATCATAACATCAATGTGTTTTTCTTGCTCCTCAGGAGGGTCAGGATCAATGGGCTGATCTGTGCTCTACCACACGCTACACTGTGATATTTAAATGGTGCAATGAGTTGATAGGTGGCAAAGTGTCTGCTTATAGACCTTAAAGAAGGTGGTGAAATTATCTTCGCATATGTTACCAGCCATTGTCTTCTCAAGTCCTGATGGACAAAAAACCCATAAAAGCTTAGCATGGCCTTAAATTTAGATGATGCTGAACAAAGTGGGACACAGGAATGCTCTGAGTATTTCTTTTTTCATTTTGAAAATGTACTACATTTTCATGCATATACTTGTGGTAAAATGCCTTAAAGATTAAGGCTATCCTAGCATGCACAAAGTAAACAGCATGGTTTGACAAAGGACGGTGGACCATTATCTCATCTTCCTAAAGAAAAATCTGTCTTCCTAAAACAAAAAGAAAGAAAGTAAAGAATATCAGGAGAGAGAAAATAAAGGGAGGAAGTTTGTCACACAAGTATTTTTCACAGAGTGGTAGAAATTAACCTGTTAGCTTAGTCCATAGTGAAATGGGCTATTTTTGCTCCCGTGTATACATTTTGCTCATCATTTTAACAGACATCTAGAACAGGTTATCTCAAAGCGATGTCTGGATTGCTATAATATTTGTGGCACACAATCAAGACCACAAGTGGAAGAAACCTACTGAGATTTGGTGATAATTTGCCCTTTCCTCTAATGCCATCATTAGGCCTTTCCATTTGCATTTTGTCTTTCATTTTTTATTTCAGCTTTTACAGCTGCTTATTTTTAATGAGTCTGACTTCATTCTATTGTCTGTTACATCATTCTACAGATTCATTTTTATTGAAGAGGTTTATGTAGATTTAAGTTACATTTAAATAATTAAAGTTGAAGTTATTTTCCAATTTAAAAGTTGTACTATTAAAACTACATTTAAACTTTAGCACATTTCTTATAGAGGGTAACAGTCTTGCATCAAATAGTAAACTCCACTGTATGAAGAATGCTGCTTGCCTGTCTGCAGTTATATTTTCAGGGTTGGTGTGGTCTGTGGTGGTGGGGACCAATTTGATAGTAATTGGAATAAGAAAGCAAACCCTCTTTCAATTGTAGGTTTTACATCAGGACATAAAAATAATCTATTTCTTACCATGTTCTAAAATGATTTAAATCTAACTTCAAGTGTAAAAAAACAAACAAACAAAAGAAAATGATTCAACCATGATATTATTAAACAAAAACCAAGCCAAAATGTAGAAGCTGTGTGAGGAAAAACAAAGTACACCCTTACTGCTTAAGAGCCAGGTGCTGCTAACCAAAAACACTTGATTAATTGATCAGCAAGTGTGACCACCTCTAATAAAAGCACGAGTTCTGGCAGTTTGCTGGTCTGGAGCATACAGGTGTGTGTTAACACAATCCCAAGGATTCAGCAATGATTTTAGAGAAGTGATTGTTGCTGCCCATCAATCTGGGAAGGGTTATAAGGCCATATCCTAGCAATTTGAAATCCATTATTCTACAGTGGGAAAGATTATTCACAAGTGGAAAATATCCAAGATGGGTGCCAATCTTCACAGCAGTGGACGGCCCAGCAAATTCACCCCAAGATCAGACAGGACAATGTTCAGAGAAATTTAAAAAATAATAATTTTAAAAAAGGAGCTACATTTCAGTCTCTGGCTTCAGCATGTTAAATCTTAATGTTCATGCAGTATAATTAGAAAAAGAAGAACAAGTTAGGAATGTTTGGAAGGGTTGCTAGAAAGCCTCTTAAAAAGAATATGGCAGTACAGCTTAGGTTGGCAAAGTTGCATCTGAATGAACCACAAGACATTTGGAACAAATCAATGGACAGACAGGACCAAAGTGGAGATGTTTGGTGAAAACCAAACACAGCATATCAGCACCTCAGACCAATGGTCAAGCACAATAGAGGAGGGGTGATGATTTGGGCTTGTTTTGCAGCCAGAGAACCTGGGAACCATCAAGTCTACCATGAACTCATGCACACCAGCAAAGTAATTGTTGAAAAAGAAAAGAATCAAGGTGTTGCAATGGCTTAAAGTCCAGACCTCAACCTGATTGAAATGCTGTGACAAGAACTTAAGGAAGCTGTGCATAAATGAATGCCTGCAAGCCTCAAAAAACTGAAGCAGTCTTGCAAAGAAGAGTGGGCCAAAATTCCTCCACAATGATGTGAGACAGAGAGTCATACAGAAGACATTTACTTCGTTATTGCTGCTAAAAGGTGGTCATAACAAGCTATTGAATCGTGGAGTGCACTTAGTTTTTCACATAAGGCTTCTCCATTTTGGTTTAATTTTTTTTTTAATAAATAATGACTGTTGAATTTTATTTTATGATTTTTTTTTTTTAAACAATTTTAGAACTTGGTAAAAGACCACATGATTTTTTATTATGTCCTAATATGTAAAAACTTCTCTTGACTTGAATGTGTACTTTTTCCCATAATTATCTTTTCAAGTCCCAAATCCCTGGCAGTGCACATAACCAGGATAAATTGGTTGCTGAAGATGAATGCAGCTGTAAATTTAGAAGAAAGTTTAAATGAAGTACCAAGACCATGTCTTGCATCAGTGTTGACCACTTTATTCCCATAAATATTCGTACACCAGCAACAAATTATAAGAATGCCAATATAATCCAAAACAATTACAAGTAACATTTTACATAAAAATAAAGTCACAATTCCTAGATCTAAAATGTCATTTTAAATAACAGTTTCACCTAAGCATAAAAAAACAGCACAAATAAGGGCTTTAACCAGACAGAGGTTGTGACTATTTTAAACTGGTTAAGGCCAAAAAACATTCTGCAAATGGTTCAGTGCATTTACCCAAATATCAAGTCTGGGGAATCCTACACATGGTTGCGGAGCATAAAACAACCTCCAGCGACTGCCAACAAAAACTTGCATTTTGCTACATTGTTATGCCAAACTTAAACTACAATTTGAAGCTGGGAGAATAGAAAAATAAAATGCATGTTCTGAGTAACTGAAACAACCTTTAACAACTTTAAAATCATGCAATCTTGTGCTACCAGAGGTTTATGGCTAAACAGCAAAAACAGTTTGTCCCCTTCTTTGAAAAACTTTGGGGTAGCATGAACAAAAAGCATACTCTAAGCCCACACCTTCTGTAACAAAAACATTTAGTCTTAGGTTACAGAAGTTGGGCTTCTCCATGGGTGCCAAATTCACTGACTCATTTTAATTCACACTGGCAGTGATGATTACAACACCCCCTAGTGCCAGGTTAAGGATACAAAGTCTTTTAATCATCATCCTCATCATCATCGTCGTCATCCTCCTCCTCCTCTTCATCGTCATCATCATCATCGTCATCGTCATCCCTGGATTTTGCTTTGCCTGCCGACACCCCACCACTCACTTTCCCCTTGCTCTTGTAGTCTGCCATATCCTAACGAGGGAAACAATGAGTGTAAGGGCAACTTTTAATCACTGGCTAGAAATAAAACTGACTATTCTATAAAGAGGACCTTAACATTAACAGTGAAGATGGGAAAAAGTCAATTAACTGGCAGGCTTAGGAAACTGGTAGAATGCAAACAATTGCCACCTTCTAATCAAAACTGCTCAAAACACTGATAAAATACTCTCTTAGAACCAAAACATGGCAAAACAAATACAGGACGTATTTTGAAGATAAGACACCAACACAAACTTGTCATTTTATCAGCATTTGAATAAGGTGTTAACTGAACTGCAAGGTTCATTGGGTTTTCTAATAATCAAGATGTTCGATCTTACCTTCTGGTATTTGTCCTTGAGTTTATTGGCCTTTGAAAGGAAGGGTTGCTTCTCAGAATCAGACAAATTGTTCCACATCTCACCAAGCTTCTTTGCCACATCACCAATGCCCATGCTGGGATTCTGAGCTTTGATACTGCACCTGTGTTCAGAGCAGAACAGGAAAAATCCCGACCTACAAAGGCAAGAAAAATTCATTTACATATTGTAATGCCACAACATTTGGATGTCTGCATTCAAAAGGTCCATTTGTTAAATAGCCTCTTTGCCCTAAAGATGGCAGGAGTACACATACGGTGGCCTCCTTGGTGCACTGGGATCCTTTTTCATCTTTCTTCCCCTTTTGCCTGGATTGTAATTCATCATTTCTTGGTCATAGCGAGCCTTATCCTGCTTGGCCATCTCCTCAAATTTGGTCTTCTCTTTTGGAGACATAACCTGAAAAAGACAGAAGGAAAATGTCTTTACTTGAAAGACAAGATACAGGCAGCTAGATGGCTAAAGCTACATAAATTTAACATTCTACACTAGTTTTAAAATGTTCAACACATTGTGTCATCTTTCTGCAGCATTCCACTGCAGCCAGATTCCACCAAACCCTAGCATGTTAAAATACTACAATGCATATAAAACACAGTAAATACTACAGACTTACAACTTGGATTAGTCATTTATAAAATGACCATATCAGTGCTAAATACACAATTACTTTTCACAGGAAATTCACATCAACCATCCATGAATTTTTTGCAAAATGTGCCTTTAATATACGCTGTTCATCCAAACAACATTAGTGAATCTGATTTACCAAAGATCCAACTGTTGTTCAAAGCTTTAATTAAAATTATGGTGCAATACTACAAAACTTTATAACCAGGTTACTGGCTGCTTTACACAGCTGCCCCATTACTTGTGTGACTGGATGAAGCTTTGAAGTTTTTGAAGACAGATTTCACCAAGGTCACAGCCCACTCACTTTCCATCTCTCTGAACACTTCTTGGAGAATTCTGAAAAATTCACAGAAACCCCAGGGTTCTTCTTGTTGTGCTCCTCACGACAGGTCTTCACAAAGTAGGCATAAGCAGACATTTTGCCCTTTGGCTTTGCTGGGTCACCTTTTGCCATCCTGTAGACTGGATGACTTTCACTTTTACTCCTAAAATGACAAGCAATAAAGCAAATGTTAAAATATTTGCAGTGTGTACCAGTCATATCACTTTTTACCATCCCTAAAACAACTGAGAAAATATGATACAATCTTTCTCTCTACACATTAAGGCTTTATAATGAACAGCAAATAAGGCCTTAAAAACTACACAAACTGTGAAAAACAAAACAATGACTACAAACTAGCCAGCTAAACTCCCAAGACAATTAGAAGAGGTGTCTTTAGGGAATTATTCATCTTCCATTTTGTGAAATACAAAACCTTTATAGAAACTGTTATTAAAAAATGATTTGATTTTCTTTTTTTGATGTTTTTTTAATTTCGGGGATAAACTCTTAAAAAAAAGAACAGAAAAAAGAAAACCCACCATGTAAACACTTTTACAACACTTAAAACACCGCCCGCC
Organism: Synodontis membranacea; assembly: GCA_025674565.1. Lineage (NCBI taxonomy): Eukaryota > Metazoa > Chordata > Actinopteri > Siluriformes > Mochokidae > Synodontis > Synodontis membranacea. The sequence continues at coordinate 9,361,908 of JAOVYU010000026.1, forward strand.
CTCCGTCCATGTAGCACAGGAACGACGCTACAATAGGACTCCATTCATTAAAATGGCCTCTCGGCTACAGAAGGCGGCTTAAGCTAACAAAGCCTCTCACACACGGGTATCATACACAGAAGTGTTCGGGGGAAGGGACTGGCGCATTTCAGTAATTCACTAAACGTCGAAAAGGTCAAAAACATAGCCACATGCAGATTAAAAATAGAGAAACTTTATCTACTACCGCAGTCTATAACAAAAGCAGTGGAAACCAGCCACGACCGGTAAGAGGCTTTCGGGTGCGATTTAACGAATACCTCGCTTTTTTTTTCTCCCCTTTTTGCCTTTTTTTTTTTTTTTTTTTTTTTTTTTTTTAAAGAAAGCGACATCGCAATATGCTGACACATATGCACCATGAATATATTAAGAACATCTGAAATATTTTTTTTTTATTAAAATTCTGTTGAGGCAAATGTTTTACACCCCCGGCCATTTTAAAAACACGTCCGACACACGATGTAGTTCACGAATAAAACAGAAAGCTAATCGTCCAACTTACTGACGACGAATGAAATAGTACACAAGTATACAGGTGGTCTACTTAATACCTATTTTTGATTTTGCTACAAAAGCTACAAATAAACGTACGTTTGCAAATAGATGGCAGAAACACATGAAATAAACCACCCATCACTAAATATAATTCTTAAAAGCTTTCTAGATGTTGGAATAAATACTTTTACCTGCTGAATCTCGTGAATACTCACAGATGTATCTCGCTGAACAATATGGTCTTTCGGGTCGCACTATGGCTGCGCGCTTCTTCACCACAGATGACTACACACAAGCCTCGCGCTAACTCACCACGAGAGCGTGCTGATTGGTCAACTCCAGCACGCGTTTAACACGGCCTCTGCAGCTGAGGATTGGCTCATAGACTTCTTATTATTCATGACGTATTTCTGCTATTGGTCGAAAAGGAAACGCCACTTTGCTTCTTAATACAGTGCCAATCTTGAAACGCGCCTCGAAGTAGCGCTCCGGAGCCTCGCTTTAAAATGAGGCTGTCATGTGACCTACGGACACGAGGCTTCGTTACCTCACTGACACCTCAATCAGGACTCAAAACACGACACGAGTCAATTGGCCTGCCCCATAGCAAGTGTCCTGTTAATGCATTGTGCTGTAGTCGATGCCTGTTTGTAGATTATTCCCCAAAGAGTCGTGTATTGTTCATCCACCCATCCATCCATCTTCTTCCGCTTAATCCTGTTCAGGGTCGCGGGGGGAGCCGGTGCCAATATCCAGCTAACTTCGG
>JAOVYU010000026.1:9393276-9407628 GCA_025674565.1 Synodontis membranacea
TTGTTACCCATGACCGGTCACTGATCACCATTGTTTCCCTTGATTAGTCATTGATTACAATTGTTCCCTTTGACCAGTTACTGATCACCATTGTTTCCCTTGAATCACTGATCACCATTGTTACCCATGACCAGTCACTGATCACCATTGTTACTAATGTCACCAGTCTTTCCAATAACCAACTGTTCCCAATTCTTTGTTCTTAACATCCAATCACTGATCATCATGGTTTAATTATGGCTTTAGTGACCACCATTGTTCCCAGCTACCAATCACAAATCATTGTCTGTTCTAACCACACATGTATTTGTTTTTGATTTTAAACTCTCCATAACTAACATTATAGTATTTTGACTTTGACAGACTTTCTATTTCTTTCCATAAGAAACATTAGTTGCTATTCTAATAAAAGAAATAAAAATCAATTCTATTCTTAAGATAATCTTCCTTTGCAATGTAACCTGATAACTTTTGATATGCAAGCAGTAATGATAACCCAATGAATATGCTTTTCTATCTGCTGACTTTTAGAGACCCTTTGAGCGTGTGCACTTCCTGTCTACGCTATATGCAGTGGGGTGGTGTGTAGTCATGTGTGCTACACCGTGTTTGGCATGTAGTGTGTTTGGTGTGTTTGTCACTTATCTGCTCTTTCCACATGACCAGCAAGTACTCTCTGTTACTGTTAGGTCGGTATGTAAATAGCCAGAAAGATATTTTGCACTTGCAGCAGACAAACAAATTAGGTATTTTTTTTTAAAGAAAAAGGAATTTGTTAACAAGGGCAAGGTTAATATTGGAACCAACTCTTATTTTACAACTCTGTGACAAGAGCAGACTGGCTCTCACTGTCTCGTTGTTCTACAAAGGGATTTGATCTTTAGATAGTTACATGTGGAGTTGATTTTTTATAGCTTATGATAAACTGTTGGCGAACTGATATTCCTGAAGCTAGGGCATACAGGAATTTATATGTTTGCGACTAACATCACATAATATCTGTGTCATTTGTTTTTATAAAACCTAATCGAAAAGGGTCGTGATAAAATATTAGTGTGAATTGATGTTTATTGACAAGTGCTAGTATTTGTGATTGATCAGTACTGCTTGACTCCAACATATGACTTCAATACATATTAAACAAAACCATGTTTTAATTCATTCATTAAGCTACTCATTCATTTTATTTAGAATATGAGCAGCATTGTATGCATAAAAAGGAGTCATTCATGTAACAATGCTAACTAGCGGTGGACGGGTTTTTCAATTGCCGATACAGATATTTAGCGTGTATGGAAGCCGATATATAAGAATTTCTTTCCCCACACGCCATAGAGCAATATAATAACAAACAACCAAATTAGCATAAAGGTCCACTATGTAGGATTTTGTTAGCAGATATCTATTAGCAGAAATTTAGTATATATTCCATATTATACTTATTTACTCATAAGTGTGTTTTTGTTAGTATATAATTACATGTGAAGATCACATACTCAGTTCATGCAAAAACATTAATTAATAAAGAAGGGGAGCTCAAGCACTTTTATTAAACACCTATGCTTGCAGGATGATGCTGATTACCTTAAAGTGCTCGATATTGGATATATTAATTGGATGGCTGATCTGGGGTTGACCACTAATGCTAAAATTTTTTATTTTTAATTTTGGCTTTTCGTTCTGTGTGTGAATTTGAATGTTTGTGTGCTCCCTCAAATTTGAATAAATTGTTATAATTATTATTTATTGAAAGTATCATTTTCGGTATTAAGACCTGTGGTTTTACACCTGGCATCGGTACCGAAAATCAGTGGGTATAATGAGAGCTTTATATACAGTAAGTGAGGATAGAGGAATTTGGATTGCTATATGAGCTCTGGGGCGATCAAATGAATTTAAAATCCATTTATTGCAGGAATCTTTATTACAGTACTTTATTGTAATATCCTTCTTTAAAATGGCACCTGTTTATGAATACAATGTATAAACCACACACCTAATAATTCTAATGTACAGAGCCACACACACACACAGATAACCTTTTGCGCTTTGTACGTATGGTTCACCAGTTTCTATTCAGTTCCTCTTGTTTGTTCTGTCTGTTAGTTTGATAACAGTGGATTTCAGGAAGAACTCTGGCTGTATGAGTACACTCGCTGTCTCTCGCTCTGATCACACCTGTTGCAGTGTTGAAGAAACAGAGCTGCACTGGAACAGTGTGTTCTTATGTATATACCCTGCACAGAGTATTTAGCGTCTGATGCAATACCCCACCAAAATCCCCCTCAGAGATCTGATTTCTCTCTCCAGAGTGCAGCCAGTACAGCAAGAGGGTCAGAAAATACATCATACTAATCAGACTTGGTGCTGGTTTATCAACAAGGACACTCCATTGTTATAGATTTAGTTCTTCCAAGCTTCGTGGGGTCTAAAAAAAAAAACATTAAATTGCATTAAATAAGGGTGGACAAATATGACCAAAATATATCACAGTTCTCAAAGGCCTTTGACATTGTGTGGTGGTATAATGTTTTTTTCACAAACTGCCAACAATATAGTAATGTTTGATGATTTATATGTTTACAAAAAAGCATTTTTTAAAAATAGTTTATTTATTAAAAATACACAGAAAAAGATTAAACATCTAATATTTTTCTTTAAACATTTTACTATTTATTATTTCTTAAAAAAAAGACACGATGACTCAGAAATCATATTGTGACTTTTACTGATATTATATTATTATATATTGTTATTATTATATTATAATTATATTATATAATATTATTATTATTATTATATGAGATATATATATTATACTGATATTGTATATAATCATATTGTGATATTTATATCATCATATCACCAACCCTAGCATTACAAATTTTTATTTGTATTTTTTTTTTTTATCAGATGTTATATTTCTCACCATAACTTAACAGATTCAGAAGTAGATTGGTGTAATAATAGCTCTAATGTGCTCCTATGTGCTTGTGTGCGTGCAATAATGGACTGGAATCCCATCAAGGGTGTATTCTGGCCTTGAGTATGGGTCAGGAAAAAGAATGAATGAATGAATGATGCATTGTTTTCTGTCTCACTCATTTTCCCTCAGCATTAGCGAGAGCTTTCTAACAGTAAAAGGCGCCGCGCTCTTCCTCCCAAGAGGAAATGGCACGTCCTCATCGTCCATCTGCTCCTCGCGGATCACGGGGCAGCGTAACAAACATGCAGGTATAAGAAATCAGCTTTGCACGACAACCTAGGACCTTATAAATCACATGACAGGAGCAATATTATCAGCTGGGACTGTGTATATCGTGGCCGAATGATTTCTCTATTGTTTGGACATGTTTAGGAGATCTTCAGCAGCACCTGCAGACCATGTTCACTCTGCTACGGCCAGAGGACAACATCCGTCTGGTGAGTGATGCAAAAAACACATCAGCAGCAGTTCATATTACCATTTAATTGTGGCATCATAATGCTACTCAGATTATCCTCAGATCAGAATGAATGGTTATATTGACATAGTGGTGTCTGGCAGGCGGTGCGGTTGGAGAGCGTGCACCCTCAGTGCACACGCTACATGGTTGTAGTGACCACAAATGGAAGGCAAGACACCGAGGAGAGTGTAGTGCTGGGCATGGACTTCAACCCCTCAGATAGGTGAGTGTTCGTCATTATACTTATTCATTTTACGTATATTTTGATCAAAAATGTCCACTAACTGATGCAAACGTCAGAAATCCTGAATTTTAGTGTGTGTGTGTGCGCATGTGTAGTTCCTGTTCAATAGGCCTGGTACTTCCTCTGTGGAGTGACACCCTGATCCATTTGGATGGAGATGGGTAAGTGAGCTGTGAACACTTAAACCCATAGTGTTTGAACTCATCCAGAACATATTAATGTTGAATTTCGTGCTCTCCTTGTCCTCTCACAGGGGGTTCAGCGTGTCCACAGATAACAGGATCCATGTTTTCAAGCCTGTCTCTGTCCAGGCCATGTGGTAGGTGTTAGAAATGTTTTTGATTTTAACAATTTATTTCCCTCACGCGCTGACCAACAGTAATTCTTCCCTACTGCCTTTTTCAGGTCGGCTCTGCAGTCTCTCCATAAAGCATGCGAAGTAGCACGCTGCCATAATTACTTCCCAGGCAGCCTGTTCCTGACCTGGGTCAGCTACTACCAGAGCCGCGTGTCCTCAGACCAGGCCCACATCAATGAGTGGAACGCCATGCAGGATGTGCAGTCGCACCGTGCCGACTCACCTGTGCTCTTCTCTGATGTGTACGTGTAATTATTGCTTCCACTACCTCCCCTTTGCTTGTTATTTATAGCCAGGACTTATTTAAAGAGTGCTCGCTGACATTGACACTCAGTGAGTTGCTTCTTATATTTCTTTCCTCAAAAACACCTGCTATAAAGGAAGTTTCCTTCTTTTGCCTTTACTCATGCCACATAAACAGCACAAGTCACTTATTTCTGTCTGTTCTAAAATAAAAAAGAAGAAAGGTAATGGAAGGAAGAGTAAGCAGAATAAACCAGTACATGCAACATAATCCCCATGAAATGGATTATCAGCTGTATCTGTATCTGCATTTGTGTTTCCTTCTGAAACAGGAAGTCAGATTGAAGTCATTGTCTAACCTTATACAACCTCGAAATACGCCACACTCCCATGGAATGAACAAACCTGACACTAGCCTTAGCGAGTCTTTCACTTGTGCTTACTGATGAAAAGCCCCGATGGCGTATAAAAGCACGTTTTTTACTCTGTCTGAGGGAATATCTCATCTCAGCTTTACCTGAAAAGCACCAAAACCATAACATTGTACAAAAAAAATGCATCTTCTTCAAAGCTAATTATCTCCAACCATTTTTTCTCCCTTCGCCAAGCATTAGCAGTATATTTACGACTGATGAGCTGCTATTAAAGGGGCGGGACATACATGATCCCAGAGAGGATTTTTTTTTTAAACAATTACAAAGTTTAACTACAAAATTGAAACGAGATTATCTGCAAAACAATTTTTTTTGTATTCCAAATATAGTTTTTTATCGCTGTCGTTAACACATGACCCACCAATATTGGTTTCACAGAGATAATTTTAGACCGAAGGAAATGTAATGTTATTATTAAAAACGCTGCTCCTTATGTGAGCACAAAATTTGGTTTCTCTGCAATCTACATGTAAATGAAGTTTAGGCTATATGTATAAACACAGTTTGCACAGAGTGGAGCTAAAAATTTACTCATTACAATAAGTCACTTCCTGTAAACAGACATTTGTGCTTTCAGTGCTAAATGATACGCCTATATAATAACCATTTGATCCAAAAGATGCGGTATAAAAGAGCATTCATTTCGTTGTACATTCACTGAAACAAGTGACATGGCATTGTGCAAAGCTGAGAGCATAATTCAAAAGTTTCTTTTGGAACAGAGAAGCATGCTGTTTTTGCTGTTTACATGTGCAAACGTGTGTGAGACTGCGGTTTACGAACACGTCAGAAAGGAAGTCTTAATGTCTGGTAGCTCTGCAGTTTGACTATATTTACAGTAAGGGCACAGAGTACTAAGATCAGACAGTTCCCTCAGCACCACTTTGCAGCCAGATACTTAAATGTGCTCATTTCGACTTCCTGTTTGTGGGCACGTTATCTCAGGCAGGCTGCCACTTTATTCAGCATTTTATTGTGTTTGTTTAACAGATGGGTGTAGATGGTAATGGATGAATTTTCTTACTTGCTTCTCGTTTTGCTTTACTGAGTATGAGTTTGTGCAAAAGTAATTGTTAAATGGCTCCTTCGTAAAGTGTTGTGTGCCATTAGGCCAACGGAGCGAGAGAGAACAGAGCGACTGATCAAGACGCGTCTAAGAGAGATCATGATGCAGAACGACCTGGAGAACGTCACCTCTAAAGAGGTGTGTGCAAAAACAACTTCTACATAAAGGTGTCCCATAACGTATGTCCATCATCATAGAAAAAAAAAACAAAACAAAAACCTTGGCATAACAGAAGCCTTCATGAAAAAAAACAAAAAACTAAAATTAAAATCAAAATTTCCAGCATCAGACAAGGAAAAAAAATATACAAAATATCCCCATAAACATGGAATTCCTACTCGGAAAGGTTTCTTCAGCCTTTAGCTCAGTATATGACGTCTAATCTATGTGGCAGCTCACGGCATGACTAGTAGTAGCATTCTTTAAACTCGGGGTTGAGGAGACCTTTCCGAGTAGGAATTCTGATTTTAAACCATGGAAATTCAAAACAAATAAAAACAATTTTCCTAACAGAAGGAAAATAAATCAGAGGAAATATCCCAATAACCTTTAAGTTTCAAATTCATCTTTTATTTTTGTCGTTTTTATTATGCAATCATTCCTGCTTTTTTAAAAATTATACTATTATATAACTGCTTCGACTCATTTATCCAAAAAAGTTTACTAAGATAAAATCCTATATTCACTCCACACGCTTTATGAAATTGTACCTTGACTGCCACTGATTCGTCTCTGTCCTATCAGATCCGCACAGAGCTGGAAATGCATATGGGGTGTAACCTGCGAGAGTTTAAAGAGTACATCGATAATGAGATGATCGTCATCCTGGGTCAGATGGACAGCCCCACTGAGATCTTCGAGCATGTGTACCTGGTAATTCTTTCAAGCCGTACGTAATTCTCGGTTTAATCCATCACTCAGTCATGTAGTGTAATTTAACTGTCTCTTTGGGTTTGTTCAAAGGGTTCCGAGTGGAACGCATCTAATCTTGAAGAGCTACAGAAAAGCGGGTAAAACTGCCCAGATGCTGCTGTCACATCCAACACACTCAACTACAATCATTAACACAAAAGCAAGTGTCAACAATATCTTTTTTTTTTTTTTTTTTTTTTCCCACATGCTCAGGGTCAAATACATCCTAAACGTGACACGGGAGATTGATAACTTCTTCCCCAATTTGTTTGAGTACCACAACATCCGTGTGTACGATGAAGAGGCGACAGATTTGCTGGCGTACTGGAACGACACGTATAAATTCATCTCCAGAGCTAAGTAAGATCATCTGACACAGGAAATCATTAAGTAACGAGTGCATGTTTTAGCTGCCATGTCTCTCTTTTTCTTTCCTTTTATTCTTGGTGAAATCAGGGTCTAAATCCTTTTCAAGTCTTACACCTGTTCAGTCTTTTTTCCCCCAACTCCCTCTCTTCCTTCCTTACTTCCTTCAGCTGTAACAAACAACAAAACTTTTCTCTGCAGGAAAGCAGGAGTCAAGTGTCTGGTGCACTGTAAGATGGGCGTGAGCCGCTCGGCCTCCACTGTGATCGCCTACGCCATGAAGGAGTACGGCTGGGACCTGGAGCAAGCCTTCGACTATGTCAAAGAGCGCCGTGCCGTGACCAAGCCCAACCCCTCGTTTATGAGGCAGCTAGAGGAATACCAGGGCATCCTGTTGGCCAGGTATGCACTTTATTTACATATATTCAAAATAGAAAGGTGGCTTAGATGCTGTCTGATTAACAAGAACCAAATGTATTTACATAATTATTAAATAAGGGCATGTTCTTTCATAATCTGTTCACCTTAACTGAACACACTGTGTGTTTGTGTGTGTGTGCAAGTTCTCTTTATATCTTCTGAGCACAGTTATGAGTGCTTTTGTCTTTACCTTTACATCTGTAGAGAGTGTGTGTGTGTGTGTACAGTATGTACTGCACGGTTTCGTGCACATTCTTGGCAGATGAAAATGATGGAAAAGAAAGACATTAAATTTCATTGCAAAAACCACATAGAAGTGTAGCGTGAATGTGACCGGAAGAAGTCATTTCCTGTTTGTTGACTGCAGAAAATTGAATGCTGTTTGAGCTGCTCGTCTCTGAAATGTAGTGTTTAGTGGACATACTGATAAGAGGCAGGGTTTGGGAAAAAAAAAAAGCAGAATTCTGCCCTTTGAAACTTCTCAAGTTTAGTCAGAGTCACTCTGCAGGCTAGAAGCTAGAAGAGTCTAGAGTGCCATGTATGTGTTTGAAAAAAATTCAGTATAGTATGAAATACATAAACTCAGTCTAGCTGTGTTCCATTTATTGAACTTACTCTGCCTCTTACTCTGCCTCTTTCTGTTCTGTACTTCTCTGCTTCTCCCCTCAATAGCAGGCAGAGGCACAACAAGCTGTGGCGTTCCCATTCAGACAGCAACCTGTCTGAGCACCACGAGCCGCTGGTTAAAACTCCCGCGGCGCAGTCGCTGGGCCGCTCTAACCCCCGCAACCAGGGCAGCAGCCAGACGTCTCCGTCGCTGCACGAGCTCCTCCAAACTCTCAGCCCTGCCTCCTGCTCTGCAGAAGGGAAAAAGGACTGCAAGCAGGAGGCGCCTTTGGCAAACGGGCTCGGAAACTCTGAGGAAAGCCTTGCTGCTGAGGAACCATCCCTGCTCCTTAAACCCCGAGCAGCTACAGTAGTGCCTGGTGCCCGACCCAGTTCGGCACCCATAAACATAACAGAAACGATCCCGGTGAGCCGGCCTCATCCGCCCGCTGCTCTTCATCACCCTGCCTCGTCACCTACGCTTCATCCAGATGCAGAGGCCAAACCACTCAGCCACGAGCAGCCAGAGTTGTGCTCTCCTACCAGAACAGGGTGTGTTAGGAGTAGAACCCCCGAGCCAAGCAGACAAGCCCCAAACTCCTCCTCAGCTGCAGGGCAGCACACACAGGTGCCTGAGCTTAGGCAAAAATTCAGCCAGCAAGTGCCTGACGCAGATGTGGACAGTACAGGGCTAGGTCACGCCAAGGACGATAACCACCACCAACACCCCAGTGCCACAATACAGGAAGCAGGCCTTTCTGCCTCACCTCCGTCTGCTCTGAGCTCCGACCGCATCGATTTCTTCAGTGCCAGAGAGAAATTCCTCAGCCTCTCTCAAGAGGCACAAAGCCGTGGGAGTTCTGAACAGATGCTCCGCGATAAAAGCCCAAATCAAGAGTCAAAGCTCATGTTTCCTGAGCACTCTGTTAAAGGAGAGGAGGAACAGAAAAAGGTAGTTGTGTGTGCGGAAATGTATATTGGCCTTGTCTGTGTTTAAAAACTGATATACATTAGGCTTGTGCGATATTGATTTTTCTGTGTTCAAACATCTAAAAGTTATCCAGTGGCCAGTTATTGAGATACAACATTTTGATGTAAAAAAAAAAAACCCCACAAAATTTCTAAAAACAGCTTCTTTGGAACTTTGGTTTCTGTTGGACCTAATAATTGGTTTCCACAATCTTGAACAAAAAGATTTTATTTAGTCATTAATTGACTTTTTTTTACACAAATTCATGGGGTCTTTTTAAAAGGCCAGCGTACTGTATCTGTACCAAGAATAAATTGAAATAATGCGCTATAAATTATAGCTTAACAAAAAAAACCTCGGTTCATTCGTATATTTTCACTATTGAAAGGAAGCATCTTTCTTGTGTCTTAAAAAAAACTATTCAAGCCTTTCTTGAAAGATAGTGTTGCTGATGGTCATTTTCTTCATGATTTATTGGTCACGACAGATGCATATAAAATGACGTTTTAAGTGACGTCAGTCACACACCTGACCTCATTTCGACAAGCATATGAATGCAAAACTGAGGGAGAAAACTCAACAAAAAATGAGGCTTGGTGTATTTTGTTAAGTTTAAAAGAGCAAAATTAAACATTAATGCAAATTCTCAAAATTCTTTGAATAGAGTTTTAAACTGACATCATTATATCGCGCAAGCCTATTTAAAATAATGGATTTTACTTAGCATAAAAATCTAAAAATGATGCTTAAATCACTGTTATAATTTTTGATTACAGCAACGGAGTAGTGTTGCTGAGAGTAAGTCTTGACAACTTCTATTGAACTCACGCGTATCGACATCCCATACCCCACTGTAACCATGCTTTGAGTTTGAACTCATGTCATTGGCTGCCACCCTGTGGTGAAAAGGAATGCTGCATGGGGTTCCCCATTTCCATGATGGTGTTGGTGGTCCAAATGCTGTCAATCATCCTTTGGTATTCTTTACTTAAGGCTTGTTTCCACCAAGGTGCAGAACCTTTTGAGGAACTAAATGGAGCTAAATAAACTGAAAGAGAGTACAGCGGCCAGGGCCATTAACATTAACCTTAACATTAAGACCTAAAATTTCAATAACGATCAGAGGAAGGAAGTTTGATTGGTCAATTTTCTCTTACTGTAGAGATGCTACAATTACTGACCACTTTATTAGGAACACCTAATCACCTGCTCATTCGTGAATATGTCCAGACGGCCAATCATATAGCAGCGATGTAATAATAATAATAATAATAATAAAAAAAAACATGAGGGTAAAGGCTAAGTGATACAGTTACTAGGCATGTAACAATATATCGACAATAATGTGTGGTACAAATTTATGATGGTGTGAATCACGGAAATGAACTGCGAATGAACTCATTATTATTTGGATGCATAATCTCTTATTTTTTCATAGTTGTAATTGCGTTTTCTAGACAGTAGAGGGCACAATACCTTAATAATACAGTCCTCACAAATGTTCATAAATGGTTATTAAGAAAAGATCTATTTGTTATTAACTTTTAACATTTTTAATAAAAGGATTTTTTTTGGTAGGATGTTATATTTTACAAACATCAAACCTTATTTTAATTTAACAAAAGGAATATTGAAGTTGACACAGGAAAATAAATGTTGCATTTTTTTTTGGTAGTAAAATTTTCTTCCTTAAATTATTATTTTTTCTATTTAAATTTAATTTGTTAATTTTTTTCCCCTGATGTTTTATTATGTAAAGTATTTGGAAAAATGTTGTCAGGTTTACATTCAGTTACAGTTAATCATCTGCTAACATCAGCTCTTTTTTTTCCCTTTTTTTTTTAACCCTAAGGCATGAGCGAAACTTCATCTAGCTGTCATTTGTAGCATTTTCTCAACATTATTTTTGAGCTAGAAGTATTAATTAGAATCAGAGTGGAATGGTTGCATTATGATGTACACCAACCAACTACCATGTACGAAAGGACTGCGGAAACAAACCGCTTGGTCAGTCCTTTTCTCTGTTGAAAGCCTTTTGTTCTCACATTTTGTTCTCAAAAAGGACATCTTTATTTTTAACAACCCTGGACACAAACGCCTCTAGCTCAGCTTCAAATGTATGAACCAGACTTCTTTCCTCACTTCTTGGTGTAAAATAGTACAGTGTAGTAATGTGTCTTTATGTTGTTCTTTCCTTTATTTGTTATCCATCTGTATATGAGGGTAAATTGGGGCATGCTGCATGTGGATAAGGAACTAGTGGTCGGGACCTTGCATCCACAGGACTGAAGTTGATTCATGAGCTCACTTTTCAGTTTCATGAATCAGATATTTCATTCTTTGTGCTGAAGTCTGCACTCATTTCTATACACCTTAAGGGACATTGTGCTGCTGATGGACTGCACAGTGTTATCTAATTCAGCTTGCGTAACTGCTTGTTACCTGGCATTTTGAATATCTGTTTGTTGTAGGCGAAGCTCACGTTTTGTCAATCAAACCTAGATCTGAATAGGCTGCCGGCAGTAGTTCCAGAAACTTAATTTAACCCTGCTTCAATTCTTGAGTTCCTAAAAAGGTTCCTGAGGTGGAAATTTGCCTAGAGTAATGCCAATTCAGTCCCTCACCTTAATCATTTTTATTTCTCTTTTCAGGAGAACTGCAGTGTTTTGGTTTATAGCACGGCCTCAGAGCAGGAGTCCACAAGGCCCAGTGGAACTCCTCCCCCTCCTCCTGCCAGCCAACCTGACTCCAGTAGCTTAAAGGAGGAGGAGGAGCTAGTCAAAAACTCACCGGAAGAGGAGAAGGTGGAGCTCGGAGAGGCCATTCAAGGCGATCGGTCAAAAGGTACAGTGCGGCGAGCCACCAGGCAGCTAGAAGAGAAGATGAAGCAAGATGTTTCGTCATCAACGCTGCTATCAAGCGCTCTCGAATGTCCTTCACAGCATTCCGTTGTTAGCACCAGCAGCAGAGACAGAACTGAGAGCACTTCATCTCATTTAGACCTCTTCCTTGATTCGAGCACTGTGCCATCCCACCACCATCAGCCCGAGGAAACGGCGGAGATCGACGTGGAGAAGGAGGAGCCTTCACCTGAAGAGGAAGGGATGGGAAAAGGGTGCAAAATAAGACTCAGGGAAGAAGAGCGTGGACACACTGGATTTCTAGAGACAGACACGAGTCTCTCACACTTGAAGCAAAGCCATTCCACTCCAGGCCATTCTAGGTCTTCTTCAGAGGCTCTTTTTAACTTAGAGGGTGTCACAGAGAAAGAGACGAGCACGGACTGCCTTTCACAAGACCATCTGAAGGAGACGTGGGAGACGCTGAGACAGCTCGGGGCGTTCCTTTGCCAGGTGAGCAGCGGCTCAGGCAAGAGGCTCAGTCACCCATGGGCTGGGAAAGAACAGAAAAGAGGGTGGATTGTTCAAGAACAAGCCAGAGAGGTAGAAGCAAGAATGCGTCAAGCTGGTCTGACCCCACCCTCACTGATCAAGAGATCGGCCTCACTGGCTAAGCTTGGCTCTCTCGACCTGTCAGCTAACGACCTGAGCGAACTGGAGCTGAAGTGTGCATCGTCATCCACGCGTACTGCAAAGCCACGCCCTCACTCTTTTACCGATGATACCTCAAAAAAGAAGCGGGTTCTACCCAGGCGAACGCCCTCCCTCCCTCCCTCTTGCACATCTCGCCTCCCTTCTACTGGATCCCACTTGGATAAAAGGTTGGAAAACTGCCAGACTGGAGAAGCACAGCACAATATCTCCACACGACTGCCAGTCTCACTTCCGTCCAACGAGTGCTGGAGGCAAGAAAAGGTCCCAGATCCGGCGTCCACTCCAGTGCCAGCGCCTGCCTTAATATCTGTGGCGACACGGCAACAGTACGGGAGGACTCATCCCTTGAGGAGACTTAAAAAACGAACATCGAACTCCTACTATCACACCATGTGACCCAGGCTGTTGTTTTTATTGCGTGGTTGTGCTGCGTGCATGTTGTTTTGTTTTTTTTCCACACATACCTCAGTGGGCCTTACAAAACCAGAAATAAAACAAAATTACCAGGTGGCTTTGTAGCCTATCGTCAGATACACAATAAGGAGCACAAAGTTAGAGATTAGAGAAGTTACTGGTCTTTGTGATGGGGTTGATGGGGCAGGTTTTAATCCCGGACCTGTCAGCAATTCTGTTAAAAAGTTTGACAACTGATCCACCACTTTGCACAATAGCTGTCAAATGGTTTATTACACCCAAGTGATAAACGTAGAGTTTTGTCTCAGCCTGCAGTATCGTACTGCAGAGTGTGCTTGAACTGAAATAGATTCTCTATTGTCTGGGGATTTAATTTGTGTGTGTGTGTGAGCGCGTGTGTGTGATTTAAAGAGACACGGATGAATAAATGTTAAAATGCATTCAGATATGTATGTAATGTAACTGAGTGCAAAGTTGTTATGAATGTCTGATTAGTGTGCATGTCAAGCCGAGTTAAGAATGGGATAAGTCGTGTGGTACGTAGAATATAGATCTCTGGGGCTTAGTGGATGTATGTATAGATTAATTTTTTTTAATGGACGTGTATGACTGTATATGTAAATGTGTGTGCGCACGTTTTCTTTCCATGTTCAATTCTTAAGTGCAGTTTCTCCTTTCTGTTTTTTGTTTTGTTTAGTAATATATCAACAAATGCAAGGGAGTTTTTAATATGCACTTTATCTTTTTTATTATGTTTTACATTTTTTAATCTGTGGTTTGTAATCTGGACGCATGCCGGCTGAGTGTGTATTTAGGGTCGCCTGTATGACGCAACGTGCAATCTAGTCTTTTTCCCCTCCCCTCCCCCCATTCCTTGTAAAACTGGATTTTCTTTTTACTCTGCTTAAACTGTGACAATTAAAAAAAATGTTTAAGAAAAAAATATCATATATTTCTTTCACATTAGATTTCTATTCCTGTGCTTCAGGGTGGTTCCAAGGCCAAGTCACATATATATTGTTTTACAGGATAAGTTTATGATACACAAACTATACTGATAGAACCAGAGATGGGAAGTAACAAAGTAACGAAGTACAAATACTTTGTTACTGTACTTAAGTAGAAGGTTTGGGTATCTGTACTTTACTTCACTACTTTTTTTGTGGCTACTTTCTACTTTTACTTCTTAAATTTTAGCATGAGTATCTGTACTTTGTACTTCTTACGTTTTCAAATTAGGGTCGTTACATTTCAACCCCACCCCCTCTCTCCCGTCTGTCCGTCCGTCTGCTCCGGGAATCATGTTTCAGCCGACCCCC
>JAOVYU010000026.1:9490093-9506056 GCA_025674565.1 Synodontis membranacea
ATATATTTACATGTGGTTTGCTAATTTAGATACTTCTTCCCCAACACTCTTCCTGGGGAAGCACTGTGTAGTACTGAACGTTTTCCATGACACAAAGTGAAACCCCTGTTTTTGGCAATGAATCGTCTTGCACGGTGACCTTATAAACCTACAGCGCAGGTCTGTTCGCATTAATACATTTCGAGTAATCAGGAGATGTTTAACTGCTAATGAGCTTTTTTTGAGTGTCTCATTTGTTCACCTTGTACGGATAAAGGGGAAATGGATGCTTTATGAATTAACCAGGTAAGCATGCATTGCCATAGATAGCACAGTACAACTGGTACCCAAAAAAACAGGCAACAGTCCCAGCTTAATGCAAGAAGGTGTAGACATGCTGAAATGCGTACCTTAGTAAAATGTTGTCACAGTCATGCTAATTATAATGTTCGTTTCTTCTGAGAAATGTCATTCCACTGGATTTTACACTCATAGTGTAGGTATGTGATTTATAGCAAAACCGAAACTTACTAATGAAAGGTCAACTTGCACATATATATATATATATATAAAACTATAAACTATACAAATATACAAATAAATTTGTTTCCTTTAATCACACTAGCAAGTAGTAATATTTGTCAAAACATGCTGTATATTCATAGCAGTTGTGTTTAGGAACATAAAGAGAGAGTTCAGTATGACCCATTTGAATCTCGATAAGACAATCTTACATGTCCATGTTTGCTCCGTACAATCCATATACAAGTCTAAGTTAAGTATGAAATTGCAAATTGACAACATTCAAATTTTTTTTTAAACAAACGAATAAATAAATAAATAAATAAATAAATACATTTTATATTAAATATTACATGTACATTATATACAATATATACATTTCTTTCTCATTTATGTACACTCAGTGCCCCATAATGACAAAGTGAAAACAGCATTTTAGACATTTTTGTAAGCTTATTAAAAAAGAAAAACACCCTGATATATCGCATTTAAATATTCAGACTCTTTAATAAATACAGTAAACCCTCGTTTATCGCAGTTAATCCGTTCCAGACTCTACCGCAATAAGTGAATTTCCGCAAAGTAGTATTTCCGTGTAGTTAGAGCATAGAAAACCTGTTTACGACCTTCTAAATAGGTTTTTTTTAACATTATTAGAGCCCTCTAGACATGAAATAATACCCAATTTTTTGGGAAAAAAGTTAATAAAAAATAAAAAATAAAAATAATTGACTCAAGAAAACCGAGCGCAACCCGCATTTTCACTGGCTTGGTCAACTTTTTAATGAATATACTGTATTTTAAAAAACCTCGATAGAGTGAAGTCACGTAAATCGAACCCCGAAGTGGTGAGGGTCGACTGTACTTAGTTGAATCACCTTTGGTAGCAATTACAGCCTCGAGTCTTTTGTGTATGATGCAACAAGCTTGGCACACCTGGATTGGGGGATTTTCTGATATTCTTCTTTGCAAAGTAAGGGTGGATGGAGACAGTCGATAGACAGCCATTTTCAAGTAAGGGCTCTGGCTGGGCCACCATAGGACATTCACAGAGTTGTCATGTTGGAAGGTGAACCTTCAGGCCAGTCTGAGGTCCTGAGTGCTATGGAACAGGTATTCACTGAGGATATGTCTGTACTTTGTAGTTTTTCCAGTCCCTGCTGCTGAAAAACACCCGCACAGCACGATGCTGCCACCACCATGCTTCACTGTTGGAATGGTATTGGGCAGGTGATGAACAATACCTGGTTTCCTCCAGATATAATGTTTAGAATTGAGGCCAGACAGTTCAATCTTGGTTTCATCAGACCAGAGAATCTTGTTCCTCACCGTCTCAGAGTCCTTCGGGTTCTTTTTTTGCAAATGCCAAGAAGCTTATGCGCTGAGGAGAGGCTTCCGTCTAGCCAATCAGCCATAAAGCCCAGATCGGTTGAGGGCTGCAGTGATGGTTGTCCTTCTGTAACACAGGGTCTCTGGAGCTCAGTCAGAGTGACTATCAGGTTCTTGGTCACCTCACTTTTTCAGGCGCTTCTCCCTTGATTGCTCAGCTCTTCGCTGGCTGTGCCAAACTTCTTCCATTTGAGAATCAACATGTGGTGTGTTAACAAACCTTCCCTGAGCTAAAACCCTCCAAATTGCCCCATTCACAAGGTAATCACTCTAAAGTGTGTTTGAGTGGTTCAGCTGATTGACTCGCTGTCACTGATTCTGAACAACTGGCCATTCAATAAATAGACTGGCAATCAAATAAATAGCCAAAACATTGTGTTGTACACATTTAAATAATGACTCTAATATTGATCATTAAATCTACACGCAGAGATGGGGAACCCATGTTCTATGGTGAAACCATTATTACTATTATACTTCTTTATTTAGGCCGATTTCTATAATAGTGAAGTCCTTTAGAAATTCTTAGTAAAAATAATAAGAAGAAGAAGAAGACGAAGAAGAAGAAGAATTATTATTATTATTATTATTATTGTCATTGTTTTTATTATTATTAATAATAATAATAATAATAATTACACACACACACACACACACACACACGCAGGATGCTGACTCTACCTTCTCTGCTCCAGGGTCTGTACCTCTACTTGAAGAACCTCGATGATATGGAACCATCACCAACGCAATGGTCAAATACAACACAACTTATAACCTGTGTCTCAGGTAACAGAGTGTGTATCTTGTATGAAAAGCTTCTTCGTAGTTATCCATGTCAGCGTGTTCACCATGTCCTTCTATGTCTCCTCGCTGTCTCCTACAGGTGTTGATGGAAAATATCAATTTCATGGGATTTATCTTTGTGCTCATTGCGACTTCTTGAAGCCATGAAGGCCAGGAGGGAAGTGAATGGCAGGATGTGGAGCAGAAAGCCAGTGTACATGGGTGTGACTCAGCAGAAAGAGGAACCCCAGGCTTATCCTACCTATCAGAACATGCAGAAGGTTAACACCGTACAGAACATCTCTCAAAACCTGCTCTAAACATTAAAATGATTCTTATATTGCGGTTAAATGTTACACTTAATGGCTGAAAAAGGCAAGGAAAAAGTGCATACAGACAGTGAAAGAACATTAGATTAAAAAGATATTATATTATATTATCTTTATATTTATTGTATTAAAAGACAGCATTAAAAACCACCAAGAGGAGTAAAAAAATAAGCATTAAGAAAAGCAATCAATAAAAACTTTGGTTAAAAAGAAACGTTTTCAGGCTTTTCTTAAAACATGTCACAGTCTGTGGGGCCCTCAAATGTGCATTCCACAGCCATGGGGCAACGCAGGAAAAGGCTCTATCTCCAGTGGTACGGGAGCGAGTCCTGGGAGGGAGAAGAAGGTGGGTGTTGGTGGAGCGGAGAATGCGTGAGTGACAGTGGGGGGGGTGGGGGGGGGTGAGGAGTTCTTTTAAGTATGCTGGTGCATTTCCATGCAGACACTGGAAGGTAAGCAGGGAGATTTTGAAGGTGATCTGGGCAGAAACAGGAAGCCAGCGAAGTGAACGGAGCATGGGGGTGCTTGTATTTTCTCACTCTCATCAGGACCCTGGCAGCGCTGTTCTGAACAAAGTTTTTTTTATGTTTTTGCCAGGAATTCCGATGAGAAGTATGTTATAGTAGTCCAGTCTGGAGGAGACAAAGGCATGCACTAATTTAGGTCAATTTTTTTTTATTTTTTAAAAATTAATTTACTAAATAGGTTGTAAGAAAGTAAGGCACCTACTCGAAAGCTATGGTGCTGTATTATTTAGAATGGTTGAACATAGTTTTAAGACACAGCCACAGATACAAGACCTTGTGTAGCATTTAAAGACTCTGTTTGATTAATAGTACTTACATAGCAGGATATAGTTTAGGACACAGCCTGTAACTCTGTGTCTGTATGCGGATGTCAAGAATGTCTGTCCGTGTACATGTCTACAAGCATGACTGCGCCAGCGTCTGCAGATACTGTTCCAGCGGCAGACACAGTCCCATCATTAGACACTCTAGAGAAGGTGTCCCAGCTCTAGACACATTTCCAGCCGTAGACGGTGTCCCAGGTCTAGTTCCAGCTGCACATGAAGTTCCAGGTCCAGCTAAAGAACTAAAGCTCCGGATGCAGATGAAGCTCTTTCTGCATCTGCGAGTGAAGTGCTGCAGGACAAGGGCACAACAGTAAGATCAACAACACATGAGGACACACACATATGCACGCACACACGCACACACACACACACACACACACACACACACACTGTATAGTTGTACAATGCACACACAAATGCTGTGTAGACTAAAACCCCTCTGCATCTCTTTTTCAGGGAACTCTGAAGACACTCAACAACAATAAGAAGAACATGAAGAGAAAGAAGAAATAAACACCTCAAGCAATACTGCAAATACTATAATGCGGCCTGGGGTTGAATATTATCAATTTTGTTAGAATCTAAAGAGAAACAGGTTAATTGTAAATTTATTATCTCCAGAGTGTTCAAATTTTAAGTATCAACTGAGAGTGATATTAATAATCGATCGTAATTTATATGCATGAAAGAAGGAAATATAAATATGCTCGGAGAAGATTTTCTTGAGACCATCCAATTTACCTGCCCCAGGGCCAAATGCAGTCTATATCACAAAGATTTGACTCAGTTCTAAAAGTATTAGTGTGTGGTTTCTAATAAAGACAGTCAGTGAATGTACATCTCTGCACAAACCATCCAAAAAATAATAGGGGTGCTTGGAGAGCTGTAGGTCTATATTAACTCAGGATTTAGCGGTGGTTGCCATGGCTTTTAACACATTACAGCAATTATGGCTGCTCGGCGGCTCGGGCAGATGAGTGGTTGGGAAATGGGGGAAAGTGATGATCTCAGTTGAATGGAAGGGCAGATGGATGAATAGATAAAGGCTGATGACAGGAGAAGGCTTCTTTTAATAGGAAATTGAGGCTTTGGCTGTAATTGAACTTTCTTCATACAACCGTACACTTGGAATTTCAAAAAAGGTTTCAACCTCAAGGGTTCTTTGGTCGTCCCTTGATCCTACGACAAAAAAAAAGGGTTCCAAGGAGAACACTTTCAAAAATGTAAGGACTATCCGGAAACAAAGAAATAGAGTACTGCTTAATTGTTGGAAAATTCAGCCATGAAGTCATGCAGGAGAAAATTAATCTTAAAAAATATATCTTTCCTGAATATTACAATCTCTGGCATCTTTAGAACCTTACGATCTCTCAGAAGCAAAAAGAAAAGCTCGGATAAACGTGGTATAAGTTCTGAGGAACGAGCTAACATGGACCACGTACGATTCTTTTCCAAAATGGCAAACGGTACGAACTCCAAAGCTTTTGTAAGAGCACACAAACCAGGTCAGGTTAGAGATTTAAAAGTGTGAAAATTCAGACGGCACAGAAAGAGTATATTTCTGCTTGTTTGCCCTGAATAAGCTTTGGTGTGAAGCATGGTTCGCTTGTTAGGTTAAATGGGGTGGAATGCATTGCAGGCCTGTCTCTGTTCACTGCATTAGACACTGACTGGGGCAATTATGCAATTCTGGAGCTATTTTCTCCCAATGAGCTGACAGGTGCTAGAATTGTTGGTTGTTTTTTTTTTTTTTTCCTTTTTTTTCTTTTTTTTTCATCATCTCTCTTCGGTAGTAATCTGAAAAAGGAGCCGTGCACAATTTGTCACTCTATGTCTGTATATAAACATGAGACGGAGTTAAATGTCAATTTGCAAAAAAAAACATATTTGTGGACAGCTTGAAAGTCAGAAAGCTCTTTCAGGGACCAATTTTGTTGCTTGAACCAAGAGAGCCGTTTGCGATTCGTATCATTTCTTTTTGAAATAGGCTTATACCCAACTCGACCCAATTTATTAGTGATTTGCATTTCCAAAAGCAAACTACTTTCTGAAGTTGCATCTGAACTTTTCCTTTTTTTGCAGAGAATCCACTCGCATTCCATGCATTTTAAACGTCAATATAAAAGCAAAAATAAATAAATAAATAAATTCCCCTACTGACACGACTCTGTCCCCTGTACTGTCTTATTCTGAGCTGAAGTAGAACAGAGTAGCGTGTTAAGTAACCTTGCCTGAGCTGGGACCCCTAACCCTGCAAATTCCCCATTCACGGGGTAATCACTCTAGAGTGTGTTTGAGTGCTCCAACTGATTGACTTGCTGCTGCTGATTCTGAAAGACTGGCAATCGCTTTTCGAAATGATTCCATCTCAGTGAAATGGTGTCATTTGTTACAATGGAGACTGATTTAAAAAAAAAAAAAAAAAAAAAAAAAAAAAAAAAAGATTGAGATTGAGAGGAAAAAAAGCACGAGAGTGTGAGTTGAGGGCTCAGTTGCTCTTGGTCCCTGCATGTAACGGTTTCACAAAGGTGATAAGGCGCTGACATTTAACCTGTAGGACGGCCAATAGAAAAATAGTCAGGTGACGACAAGAACCAGACACTTGGAAGTGGAGAACCTTTATAATCCCTAAATAAATAGCAGAAAATTATCGCGAGCAGCTGGCGTACTGTAGGTGCTCGATCGATAATGATTAAAGGCATGTTTCAAGCAGAACAAAAGCAGACCTAAAGGTCTTTTCAGGAATAACATTTTGCACACGGTGTTTTACAAAACACTGGAAAATAAAATCTGACATTTTACAACAGATTCACCTGAAAATAATCATTTTCAATTTTCTTCTGGTTTTTTCGTAACAAGACAAAAGCACACGTCAAAGTTTACTGAGTTAGAATTAGGGTTAGGTTATCTTTTTAAATAAATATATAATATAATATATAATAAATATGGGGTTAGTCGATTATGTATAAATCTGTTATAAGTTAACAATGGCAGTTTTTACGAGGTAGGTTTACTTTAAAACTGAACATTTATACTATCATCATACAACAGTTTCTAAGGTCAAAACAAGCATCTAACCAAGAGCCAGGACCAGAATCTGCATCAGACCATCGATGAAATGTGACCTCACGTACATCGTATACACTGATCCTAATCATTCTAAGACTATTTTCGAAAGACCTACTGATCTCTTTTACAGAATCGGAGGAGAGATGATGGTGAATGATTGTGAGCGTTATATGCTATTACCTGCCGGAACGCTTGAAACACAGCATGGAACAGATCAGAAATCAAATGAGTTTCAAAAGAAAAAAAAAAATGTGACTGAGTGAGAGGAAAGCAACCGAGAGATGGTGAGAAGAAGAATTATTATTTCTGCAAAAAAATAAATAAATAAAAATAATATCAGAGTGAATCAGAGAAAGCCAGAGAGAGTGTAAGATCAGTCACGTAGCTTGGAGTATTATTACCATGAACAAAATAACACACCTTTAATTAAGTGAACCTAGTGAGATGAATCCAAATGCTCATTTGAAGGATAATTAATTATAATATAAGGCTAGAATTACCTTTAGCTCTCACTGGGTAAACGTATTCACTCAAATTAAATGAGGAGATGAACCAGAAAATTGGCACTAGCTTTTACCGATGACTGTAAAAAAAACGAAACAAAACAAAACATGGAAAGTGTAACATCTTTAAAAAGTGAATTAACCACAGGTCTAGGGCCCCTGCTATCTGGATGCAGTATAAAGTGTCGCTCCGCCCATCAGCGTGGGTCTCAATGACAAAGCAACCTACTATCCATGTCAATTTCTCATGTAAACTGTCTTTCAATGTAAAGTGTCCAATTCAAACAGTTAGTTTTTTCCGTAGCTGAGAGTGTAGTAAAGTTTGTCAGGGATGTTCATAACTCATAACTAAATTTAAAGGCTTTGAGAGTCATATCCTGTTTCTTTTGCCAGAATTTGCCAAAATGTACCAACTTTTCTGTAAACATGCACTAATACAAATTGATATTGGGAGAAGGTGGTGTGCCCTCCAAACGTGTACCTGACTTTAATACACTCTGACTCTTTTTTTTTTTTTTACTTTATTTCTATAGATTGGAAGGGCACGGAGCCATGCTGCCCATGTTTCTATATGTCATTGTCATTGGCTTGATGGAAAGGCATCATAATCAGATGCATAGCTGTTGGACAGTCAACACAGGTAGTTGCACGAACCCTGGACCACAAAAGCAGATCATTTAAATATCCTTTAATATCAAATGACACAATTCACAAACCATATTAAAACCTCTTGCAAGCAGTTTACAAGAACGTTTCAGGGAACGCTTGCAAAGACTTGTCTATAGTGTTTAGTAGCTACTGTAAAAAAAAAAAAAAAAAAAAAAAAAAAAAAAGGTTGAAGAAAAGTCAAAGCAAGATGATAAGAAAAAGACAAAGTAGGAAAGTGTCAAATGGTGTATATAATGATGAATGAGGCCAAGAAGCAAAGTAGCAATTAACTCAGCTTGACTTTGGGCAAGCAAGCAGCTTGACCCAGCTGGCGAATTGGCGCTTGATTTGGAGCACAACATGAATAGTTTAAGTTTTTGGTATAATTTGCTATTTTTAGAGAAGTCTCCGAAATTGTTTTTTTAAGCAGCATCATGGAAAAAGGTACATGATGTAATATATGTATGCATTATATCACCATTAATGCATACGGGTGTCCAAAATCGAACTCTATCTCCCAAAGTCTCTTGAATCACTTTTGATTGAAAGAAATGATTTTAAAAAGTTATAGCGTAGACAATGAGATTCCATTGAGAATTAGTGATAAGGCAGAAGAGGAGGATGAAGCGGGAGGAGGCGGAGCTCAGAGGAGCAATTTGCTGGAAAAGGGCTCGAAAATGATCAGAAACATCAGTGGACATTGTGTATAGGACTACTCCAGGGAGACTCACACCTCATGCTGAGTTTCAAATGATCCTCTCGATAATGTCTGTAGCTTGCTGCTGGGAAAATACTGTTGCAATTTTACATGTAGATCAGCTCTGAATCATGTTCTCCCAATCTCATCGAAAACTCAATCCCGGTCCATTCGACGCAATCCGTTCCTTGTCTCCTCTCCATTGCTCTCTCTCTGTCCGAGTCTGTGAAAGACGTGTAATCAAGTACAAAATATATGATGCATAAAAGATGCAACAGAGTAATAGAGTTTGTATTGCAGTGGTCAGACAAAAAAAAAATATATATATATGTACATGTAGTTGAGAAATGAAAAGCATGTGCGGGAACCGTCTCTGATAAATGTGTATGTAAGTTCATTCATTCATTCATTCATTCATTCATTCATCTTTATCCAAGTCAGGGACACTGTGTATCCAAGCTCTTTCCTGGGAACACTGGGCTTAAAGCAGGAATCCACCCTGAATGGGACAGCAGTCCGTCACAGGGCACCATGTACACACACACACACACTTTCGCACACTCGCTTATTTACACTCACTCTAGGGGCAATTTAGAATAGCCAGTCCAAATATTCAAAGTACACTACTTGCTATGCCACCCAGCTGTCCTGTCAACACCACTGCTGTTTGTTCTTTTTTATTTATTCTTTCATTTTTCCCTAATCAGTTTATCCTGGTCAGCGTAGTAGTGCGTGTACGTATGTAAATTCATGGATTTTTGTGCATGCACCTGAACACCTGAGCACACACGTTCATAATGTCATATTTCTCAGTCAGTACGAAAATGATTAAATCATCACACAGTGTAGTAGCTGCTGTCACTTTTACTAATCTAAGGCTAATAATAACTTGGTGCTATTTAACAAAGGAATATATAAAAAGTCTTACAGCTTTCAAGCTCTTGAGAACAGAGGAAGTGTGGTGCCTTCTGGTTTCTAGTTGGCAATAATAAGGTTGGATTTGTGTTATTAACTTCAAAAGAGGAAAAAGAAGAAAGGCTGGTGAGGGACCTGTCTAATGTAAATGTAAAAACTGTAACTATCGTGTCTCCTATAAATGGTTACTTTAAACTATAAACTAATGTAACTATAAATGGTTAAAAGCACAATGTGAAATCTATTGATAAGTTGTGTTATTGTAATGACAGCGCTGTGGCATAAGAGGAACAAATCACTTCTGGGTGGATAACAGAGACAGAGACAGAGACACTGCTTTGCGTTAAGGCGTAATCTATCACGTTGTTGATTATTTTCCTGTGACAGCATGCCGCTTTGCGTTTTATAACTTACTAAAGATGTGAGTAAAAGCAAATGGATATGAACGATGGAAGAATTGCACTTCGTGCACGAAATGTCGTTCTGATCTGACAATCTCTATCAATGGACCATAGACCATACAGAGAATCGAATGAAATCCTGTAAGAACCATAATGTGTATTTTTAAATGTGTCTATGTTTACAGAAATACCTCTACAATTCACTAAGATTTTAATTTGACTCCGAAAACCGGAGCATCGGTAGAGTCCCTTACACGCCTTGTTGTTTATATTCTGTTCCTGTTCAGTCTGGATTGCCACAATTTGGCTATATTTATACTCAATTCCTTGAAAGATTGGTCCTAATTAGGGTGCTGGTATGGAAATTCCAATGCCCAATGAAGGGCGTTAGGTTTCAGTTATTCTGGTTCAAAGGAGCTGCGATTTACAAATATACTCAAGTCGAATTATGACAGGAATTTGCACCGCAGAAACCGTGTTAGTGTTTAAAGAACGATTAGGGGCCGAGCAGGTTGCGCTGAATGGAGATGCAGCAAGCACTCTAAAAGCACTCGATTATCTCTGATTGCTCCTCTTCACAAGGCGGGCAAACAGAGAGATACCTGTTAGTCCTGCAATTTGGACACGGATTAACACGCTGCACTTTCTTACTGAGTGAAGCCAAAGGAAGCAATAATGGAGAATTGTCAGAAATCAAGGCAAAAGAGAGAAAGAGGGAGAAAGAGAATAGAGGGACGAGGGAGGAAGAGTTAAACGGGGTCAGATCAACAGATTAGAGACAGAAACGACGCTTTAGGAGAGCGTTGTGGACAACATAGCAAGTTGTGGGACAGGTCGTTAATAAAATCTGTCATATCATACCGTACTTACATGTACTAAAACCACTTTAATATTCTACAGTAATGGGTTGTCCTCCCTGTCATTGGTCCAACGGTGATTCTTTTTACTTGTTTTCTGTTTTTTTTCCCTTCTTTTCTATTTTTCTTCTTCAGACTCAGTCGTAGCTGCTAAATTTAATCAAACTTTCATTTGTCAAAGCTACATCAACTAAACCTGTAGTTTCTAGTCAAAGAATAAAAAAAAAAACGAAGCAATCCTTGACTTTTTGTTATTTTTATTATTTGACTTTTTATTATTTTGCATTGTTACCAACTATGTCATAGACGCATAAACCTAAACACCTTTATTACATAACCCTAGGACAGATTCAGTTATCCTCCATATTTAAAGTACCCCATTTTACCCTCTTTTTCTCTTTTAAACTCCAAATAGCTTTATAACCCCTTGAGCTGCTACAGTATGCTATCTCAATTCTACATAGTATGGATTTCCACCACAAGAATATACGTATGAATTCTAAACGTGGTGGCTGATCGTCCACGTTGCTCAGATCATGGAAACTTTTCTGCAGCTCAGATCTTAAAAGCAGTTGCACTCTATTGTGCTCTTTGTGTACCATTGTGTATAGAGCCTTAAACAGAGAGAGCGAGAGAGAGAGAGCGAGAGAGAGAGAGAGAGAGAGAGAGAGAGACACCTGCGCTGAGCCGTAATACCTTCACTCCCCACCATAACTCATCAGCTCCTTTCTAACTGCAATATCCTGGCACTGCAAATGTCCATTTCCAGAGAGCTTTAAGTTGATCACCCAAATAGATTAGTTCGATTCATTTGATTATGTTAATCCCTGCACCTTTTCATGAGCCCTGTCCTGAATAGTGTGCGGGACAAAGGATTGTGTAAGACCTCTTTTCATAGGGAATTAGTATTTATCAGTTCCCATTATTCATTGCATTGTGGAATGGTGCGGTGTAAAAGAAGGTAGTTAGTGGCAGAAATCCGCTTCAGTGACAAAACGCTTCCCTTGTCCTCGGAACTGAAATCCATGAGATGACAAATCACTTTATACACCGAACTAATTGGATGATGACTTAAGTGTGGAAGAATTACGCTGGATGGAAGAAGTCCAGGCTTACAAGCAAGGGCCATTCATTCCAATATCCACCTTTTGAAAGGGACAAAGCAACACCGGAGAACAAAATAAGCTTCTTAATGTGTGTGAATGGTGCCGAAACAAATTTAGACTACTTACTTAGCATATAACATCATCATAAATGACATCATGGTTTCTTAAAAAGCTTTAAACCTGCAGAAATAAGATTTCTTATGACCATGAGAGTTAAATGCACTAACTTATTCCTTAGCTATATATATCCCTATATATATATTCCTTAGCTATATATATATATATATATATTAAACTATTACAGCAAATAAAGGTAGAGATTGTGGGTTTCTGGCATATCTGGCCTCCCCACTTTCCTGTTTTAATCAGTTTAAATTGTAAGACAGGACAACACTTCACTTCACAGCTTTATTTTCCTTATTTTCACATATTTTTTTGGCTCATTCAGCAGTTAAATAGTGAAGTGCAGGTTTGTTCTTCCCTGAACTAAGTTCCAGGCTCACAAGATTTAAAAAAAAAACAAAAAAAAAAACAACACACACACATATAAAAGTTTTTTTGAATAACACAAAAAGACTATTCTTTAAAGCTTTTTCTTTTCCCACATATATTCTGTCTATCAATACAATAAATCCACAATTCGAATCAATTGTGAAGTATACAGAACTCTGGTTGTTAACCGGTCCCTTTGGCATTGCTTCCATCAATTAAAGCCATCATGAAGTTTCATGAACATTTTAGTCATAGAGGTTGGTTCCTCGTGAGGTTCCAAAGAGATTCTTCATGCTGTAGTGCACTTTAGCTTTGGTCTCATGTCTTGGGTGCAGAGAACGACACGTTAGGCCTCTTTTTCAGCCGTACCGGCCGTGAGAACACTGAGCTTGCCGATGTGAGCAGAGTGCTCCTTGGCTTTGAGCCGCAGAGCCGCGATGCTGGATGCACGTCGATCCACGGGTGAAGAAGAGGAACGCTGAGCGGATGAAGATGACGATGGAGGATCAGGAATATGAAGGGGAGGTAGAATTGGATTCTCTGTTGTGGGAACAGGCAGTCTTTGAAGTG
The DNA here is from genome assembly GCA_025674565.1 of Synodontis membranacea. Taxonomy (NCBI): domain Eukaryota; kingdom Metazoa; phylum Chordata; class Actinopteri; order Siluriformes; family Mochokidae; genus Synodontis; species Synodontis membranacea. The sequence goes on from JAOVYU010000026.1 coordinate 9,503,207, forward strand.
CCAGTGGAGTGAAGAATCTGAGAAAATGTAGAAGTGTAATTAGATAAAAAAAAAAAAAGCATCACAAATAGTTCAGGCCAAGAACATAGTAAAGTTGCTTGAAGCATATAAGTCATAAAACTTGTCCCGGGTTTAACTTAACCCAGAAGTGATGAGCAAATTCTATATTCATTCGCCCATGATTAATTCAAGAATACTTTTTTTTTTTTTTACTTTGTTTTTTCCTAGTCAGAAGTCAGAAAATCAGAGTTACAAGTATATTCAAACACAGCATTACTTAAGATATCTCACCTTCCAAAGGAGGGGCTGATTAGGGCAGGGTGTCTGAGCATTGCTGCTCCAAGCAGAGAGCAGATTCGGTTTGGGGGTGCAGGGTTTGGAATGGGCTGGGTGAATCCATGGAGCGAGACAGGCCACCCTGACTCGATGCCTGGATGCAGGTTGGGGCTAAATGCACCCCCACCCAGATAATGGCATAGCGGCTGGGCTGCAGCGATAGGTCCCGGAAATGGAAGGCCAAGACGGTGAGGCTGAACCCCGGCCTTCTCTCTTTTTCTCCATTTTGCACGTCGGTTCTGGAACCAGACCTAAAGGAGACGAAGACTGAGTTGGTTATCATTTGTTAATTAATTTAGCAACCCATATTCTGACAAATCTTATCTACCCAAACTTTGGCAACGAACATGCCACAAATGTGAATAAATATTTCCTCTCTTTTTTTAAATGTAGCTAACAGAGACAAATTAAAACTAGAGGATTGTCTAATGTAACTTTGGTCATAGATCTTAGCTTAAAAATAATAATAATAATAATAAATCCTAAGTCAGTCTATCAAAGGTTTCCTAACGCCAATGAATGGGCAAACTGGCACAGACAGCTTCGTCTTTCCATCCTTCCAACATTCAACATCTCATTAACAACATTTCAGACATTGAGAATTATACGAGATGTGTTTCAGGAGCAGGAAATGCTGGAACCAATCCCAAAGTACTTATATTTCTTCTCAGATGTATTAATAAATTACACAAAGCTGTGCAGATTGTGAGTACGATAGACTAGATATTACCTAGGAAAGAAAATAGTAAAAATAATGCAGATATTACATTAAAAAAAGCACAAATACAAAAAGAAAACAGAGAGAAGAATGGGAATACTAAAGGAGAGCTAAACCTACCAGTAAAAAGGATTAATTCTCTGATTTTCCTAATCCTCCAGTCTGGACTCACTTATCAAACATTAAAAACTCTTGTAACTCTTGAGTTTATAAGGTCGGTCTTATAGGTTTCAGATATTCCAGATAAACATAAAATAAACCTTTAAACAATATTTTGCACTTTTGGACATATTTAGGAATTCTTGCATTAATAAATGATCCTGAATATAAAACAAGACTGTAAAGTCAGCTGCTGTGTTGCTTGCTTCCAAGCACAGGGTTTTTTTTTTAGTTAGTTAGTTAGTTAGCTTTGTTTTGTCTTGTTTGCTTGGGGTTTTTTTCATTTGCTATTGTCAAAGAGAAAAAAATCTGAAGAAATAATTCGGGGCGGTAAAAGAGAAAGAAAGAAAGAAAGAAAGAAAGAAAGAAAGAAAGATAATACTTACTTGCACGCGTGCTTCTGTCAGATCGAGCCTCATGGCTAATTCCTCCCTGAAAGATAAATGAAAATAAAGTGGTTAAATAGATTTCATTATTAGCCATATTACAACACTGTCTCATTTTCGGGGGGCCCCCTCCCTTCTTTCTTTCTTTCTTTCTTTTTTTTTTTTTTTTTTACATTAAAACTGATGCATTAACTGACCATTTTGGACAAAAAATATTTATTTAGTCTGAGTAAAATTTATTAGATAATCCCATAAAAAACATTTCATAATACAATGCATAATGATATAGACCACTAAATTGGTATTTTAGGATTTACAACTATTTATTACACTGTATATTTTTAGTATTTATTATTCACTGCTCACAGGTTTGTAATAATAATAATAATAATAATAATAATAATAATAATAATAATAATAATAATAAAGTTACCTAGACAACTATCTATTTAGTTTCGCACAAAATATAAACCCCATTGAACATCCATCGCAAGCTAGCCTACTCATTTAAGACTCATATCATTACAAAGTAGGGCCTATATACTCTCCGTTTTTAATATGATTCTTTATTACACTTTGTAATGAGCACAACTGCGCTGTTAAATGAAGTTTTTTTTCTGTTCATTTTCAGCTGAACAGATTCAACACTGTGGATTTATATATATAATATATAATATAAGATATATTATTTAATGACTTGTATGTCAGTGGCTGTCTGAAGACACAAATGAACTGTGCAGTAGTTCATGCAGGAGCCTACTACAGTTATATTCATTGCTAGATCACTCTAAGGTCTGTGCAGACGTAAAGAAGTTCTTTAGGTGTGTACCTTGTGAACACGTCAGGGTAGTGCGTCTTTTGGAAAGCCCTTTCCAGTTCGTCTAGCTGGTAACTTGTGAACGTAGTCCTGTATCTCCTCTGTTTGCGTCTCAGTGTCCCGTCTTCAGCATCACTGCTCGGTGACACATACACACCGTCCTCGCTGTCCTTCGTGCTTGTGTTTTTGTCTCTCGGTCTGTCCTCAGGTCCCGGGGAGAGACGTGTGTCCGCCTCTGCTTTATCCTGAGCAGGGTTGCTCATCAGGGAACTGATGAGTGCGTGCTCCGTGTAGCAGGAGTTTAGACCAGATCTGAAGTCCGGCGCGTCTCCATGCGCGCGCTCCAGCTCGTCTCCTTGCGCGCGCTCCAGCTCGTCTCCTTGCGCGCTCTCCAGCTCGTCTCCTCGGCGCGGACTGAACGGGGGTCTCAGTTT
>JAOVYU010000026.1:9549364-9560008 GCA_025674565.1 Synodontis membranacea
CACACACCCAGTCAGAAACAGTGAAGGAGCTGACTGTGTGAGTTAGGACTGAGGCTTAGTCTGAGCAAGATGCGTGACGCTTGAGGTATGTTTTTGTGTGTGTGTGTGTGTGTGTGTGTGTGTGTGTGCGCTAATAAATAAGGATGAAAAGTGGGTTTGGAGTGACATAAAAAGTAAAAGAGAGAGAGAGAGAGAGAGAGAGAGAGAGAGAGAGAGAGAGAGAGAGAGACATAATTCATGCCAAAGTTTTGTTCGGATGAAGAAGACAGCAGATAATCCAGCGAAGCTCGGAAAAAATGTACGAGAGCCAAGAGCATGTATCAAAACCTGACTAAACCTGACATTGTGCTGTAGCCCTGATGATCTCCCAGTATTCTTGAAAGACAGCTATATCATGAAATCTGAAAAATATGTCCACAAATCAATTCAGTAAATGGTGCTCCAGGCATCTAATGTGCAGAAAAAAAACCTTCTCTATCTACCCACTACGGGTCATACTCTTATAGGAAAATAATCAATGAGTGGGTAGTGTGATGGGACCAAACTTCAACCTAGAGTTTCTTTTACCGCAAAAGGGGATTATTTCATAACGGCACCTTCAAGGTCTTTTATTCCACCTCTACCACATTTTTTTTTATTATATCTTAAAAAGCTGCCTTGGACATCATTTCCTATCAGCCACACCGACTACAGCCAGATCACATGACCATGTCACATGCTGTTGATCTCCTTGTTTCATCGCTGAGCTTCTGTTCTTTTGCGTCATGCCATGTTCTCCGACTTCTTGCTCAGCTTGTTTTCTCCATCTTGTTTCAACTTTGTTAAGATTTCCCGTCATAAAATATAAAGCTGCACTTGCATCTGTCTCCATGACTGCCTGAGAAGAACAACGCACCATACGTTTTATGGATTTGTTCAATGTTTAATGCAGCTTGTCGTGTTACTGAGAGTTCCTTGCGTCTGAAAATATCCGATTCCCATTAAGGGGATAAGATTCTCACACACAGCCAGCTCAAAAAAATAAAAAAAAATAAAAAAATCTTTTTGACTGATGCATCTTTTTTGTTGTTGTTGTTGTTGTTGTTGTTGTTGTTGTTGCTCCATTAGAAAGGAGCAGCAAAATGTCATGGCAAAAATCCATAATGCTCTTCTGGTGCAGGTTTAACCTGGAATACTGAGTGTGTAAAGTCACAACCATCAGCTCTTATTGCTCCAGGCAGATTTAGTCCCAGATTTCTGTATCAGACAGCTATTATTGCTTCGCTCTTAAGGAAACCAGAGGAAAGAAAATTAAGGGAAGGAACAATAACAATACATAACACGACTTCTGATTCACGCTGTTAGCTCAGTTTGAAATCTTCACTCTCACACATCATTAACAAGCGAGCTTTTCGTAGCACTCTGGATTTTTATTTATTTTTTTTATTTTTTGCCATGCATATACTGTAGCACCCTCGCACATGATCTTTTTTTAAGTTTGGCATGCACTTTAATTAGTGCTAAATTATCCGAGCAACCCCGCGCATCCTTTTAATGGCACACTGGCTGTCTAAAGCAAAAGACTATCCATCTTCTTCCATCTCATCATCTCTCTTTGTATGACTGCTGTGACACAATCCTTCATTTCTACTGCCTAGATTTTTTTTTTCCCCCTGCGTTCTTTTCACACCAACCAGTTACACAATACAGATATTCAATTATTTAATATACACGGCAACGTATTTAGTTCTTCAGATGTATAATTCAAGCACTAGGGTGTACTAATTCCCAGAGAGAGAGAGAGAGAGAGAGAAAGGTAAATAAAGTGAAACCTGCAGAATGGAATCTTTGTAAATTATGCATCGTCCCAAGACGGACACGATTTCCATTTTGTGATCAGGCCTCTGTGATCAGTAACTGCTGTTGTATCAGTATCCAGGCAATATTCTTTGATTCTTTGATATCAGTTCTATTAGGTTCTTAAAGTGAGAGCCTGAGGAAACATCAGTATTAGCAATTTAAGCATGGAAGTCAACCTGACGCTCACCGTCCACTTTATTAGGAACACTCAATTTCGCGTTCAAATCGGTGACCCGAATCTAGACAGAATGTTCATCGTGGATATCAACGGACTCTTTGTAGGAGGTGTCAAACTAGGCGAAAATACAAAAACAAAAATTCAGCTTGACGATGGACTTCTCGCAGGGTGTCGTGTGGTGTCCAAGATGACGCGTCGGCAGTCCTTTGATCATGTCACGCTACGTGGCCCGTCCGTCATTTGTCAAAAATTGTCAGAAACAAAAGGATTGTGTCAAAAATTCTCGTAGTCCCGGCATTAGGAGATGCTCTTTCACCATTTATTAGTCATTCTATCATTTTTCCATACTGTAAGCTTTGCCTTTTATGAAGCTCTGTGTGCATCACTAAATTAGCTGTGCTCAGAATGTGCTTCGTAGTTTATCGTAATAAATGCTGACCAGCTTTCACACATCAGTTGGAAGAATGTCGATGAAAATCTGTTAGGGATTTTAGTTTGGTTTGGCATAAAAAGCCAACAAAAATGCATTCTGGACAGAATAGTCTGGTTTCTGACAGCGTCGTCGTTCTTCCTTCACTGTCAAGCACTTCGCTCTCGCTGAAAGTTCACGGCAAAAGTACGCGGTGAATAATACATGCGTAGCGGCGGCAAGAAAGGCGAAAGTGTTCAGAGTCAAAAGGGAACATGTGAAACCCAAAAAGGGAGTATTAAGTGCTGAGTAGTCGAGCAAGCAAGGGATAATAAATAATAAAAGATAGATAAAAGCTAGCTAGCTAGGAAAATGTCCAGTACGCTTGCATACGATGCAGTTACATGCTTTCATCCGGTAGAGAAGAAATGCAGCTATATATTATATTCGATTTTACATAATTGAATTCGGCTTAAAAAAAAGGGGGTTCTAAGAAGTGAAATGTGGAAGTATTTCGCAAGGTAAAATCACTTCACAGGGCAACCCACACACACACACACACACACACACGCACACACCACTAGGGGCAAATAGCATAGCCAATCCAACTACAAATGCAGTAACGCAAAACATCCCAAGAAGCAAACTTAAATACTGTATAGAAGTAATTCTAGTTTTCACATAGTGGCCACTAAGACAGGAGAAAGTTGAATGTAGTTTCTTTTCATAGTGGCTTTCTTCACCGCAACAGCGAAAGAGTTCAATTAGAAGAGTTGTGTTGTGCCAGAGAAAGCTCTTGAGAAGCTAAGAGCAGTAATAGAGCTTAATCAGCCTGATTCTGGCCAAGAGTTTTTACCCTTGCGCTGCAATCTGCTCCTCAATCTACTCAGACCTGACGGACGTGATGGTAGGACTTGAATGCAACAATAGTGTAATTAAGGTTTAAAAAAAAAAAAAAAGATACGACGGAAGACGAGGGATTCGAATAAAAGCTAAATTGTGAAGCTTAATAGCGACATGAGATGAGATGAGATGAGATGAGATGAGATGAAACCCTGCGGTAGTCACGGAGGCAGATCAGATTAGAGGGATTAAAGGATCAGAATCAAATCTGCTTTTAGTCATTGAAGAAGAAAGTAGGGTCATTATAAGTCACGCATTCATTCAGAGTTACTGCACGGATGTCGCGGAAAGCTCATTAACTGAGCAGAATTCCAGTGGACCCGGCTTTTTGTGGATGCGTTCCTCCTAAAAAAGGTCTCAGTACCCTGAGGTGGTGCCATCCTAGGCCACTCTCTAACTGTCACTCCCTCAGCGCACGCGACGGAGGTTATTTTTAGGAGCGTTCCTTCGCTAAGACGGAGCCTACTGGAGTGATTTGATAATACTGGTACTATAATATAAAATAGTCATACCTTTACCAATACCAATTTCTAAAATAATACACAGAGTTAGTCTTCAAAATGATTGCCATGAGAGTCTATGACATTCTGTCACTTATCTGGCAAAGGATGAATACCGTCGTGAAAGAAAGATTTGGGTTTTGAATGCATTCTGGGAAATGACTTCATCTACGCAATTTCATATATACTCGACTTTTTTTTTTTAATTCTTGGCAGGGAGAGTACGTTGCAGTGACCTTAACAAGTGGAAATCCGATGGCGCTATGTCCAGTAAACTTCTTATCCGAGGCTTAAAATCGTGTCTTTTTGTCACTTTTGCAGCATGAGGCCTTGTGTTTTCACGAAGGAGGGTGATTTTCTTTTGTGAATGGCCGCTGGATGATCATAGTTATTTTATTTTTTTTTTTCCACTTAATTTGATCAACTGATCAGCGTAACGTTCATCCTTTAACAGTTTGTCCAGGATGAAGCAGCTCGTAATAAAGGTGTAATGCTCCTGTAATGCAGGTGTGAAGCCGAAAGTGCACGTGGAACCACCTACCAACTTTCAGAATCTTTCCCGTTGCCTTCAGACGCCTTAGAACAGCAGAATGATCCATATTCATACGTCTCGCTGCTCTCGAGTTGATCGCGTCGAGTCTTCGTCCAACAGATTCTGCGGCTCCTCGTCTTCCGTTTCCTTTGGTCTACCACTTCTTGTCTTATCGTCTAGCCCCAATTCACCTTTTCAAAAAAGCGAACCAGTTCTTGACCACAGAAATGCCGATTGCAGTGTTGCGATAAACTTTGCAAATTTCGTCTCTTGTTTCTGTTGAGTTTTTTTTCCACTGCTGAATAAGAACAGGAGGCAACGACGAATATGAATCTTGCTGGGCTCAACGTGTGATTGAAATCTCCCTAAAACACCTGCTTTTACTGGGAGTGTTGATAAATAATTAAAGATTTTTACTAGGCAACAAACTTATGCAACCCTCTAATAGATAACAGTAGCATCATGATAAACGTAAAGTTATTTTGCATGATGACAATTCCAGGTGTAACATGTCACTGTAACACACTATAATGTTTTTTAATCATACCACTCAAAGAAACTTAAAATAATATAAAGTTATGAGCAGATTCTCAAAAGCATGTACACGTAGCGAGGCGAAAGACATCAGAATGTATCTGGACACACGATGCAAAAAAATGAAGCAATATAGTAAAGATAAAAATTTGCGATACTTTAAACTAAACTAAACTAAACCTTGGCTCTGACCATTAGTTAAGGATATAACTATGTGAAAGTCTTCTGAACATACTGTAGAGAGACCACAGTGGAGAGAGAAAAGAGAGAAGCTCCGGTGTAAGTTACAGTCCTGACACGCGGTAGAATCTCATGAGCATCACTCTGCATGATGCCACCATAACATTTCAACAGTAATGGAACTGTAAAGTATATTTTTTATTTCACTGAAACAAATTAAATATTTTTTTTTTCCCCACAACAACTCAAATCCTAAAAGGGTTCGCCTAGCAACTCTTGGGCAAAGAAACCATGGGGCAACAGTTACCTAGACAACCCACCTACAATCTGGCAACCAAACGCTCACATCTTCCCAGGTCTTAAAGCACACCCTTGGATGAATCCCCTGATATTTAGCATTATGTGCATGTGTATGTGTGATCACGCAAGAAAAACAGATAGCGGTAGGATGGGGTAGGGTGGGGTGGGGTTGGTCCGGGGTGAGGTGAGGTGAGGGGGTATAACTGAAACCTAATGCACATCCACTTCCAGTGGTGCTGTGTGTAGAGTCAGGAAATTGCATTAAGCTGACAATTGGCTGTCTGCGCAGCAACGGACTGGTGTAGTATCCTGAAAATACAGACGAGGCGACTCCTGCATCCATCTCCTGATTGCTGCTGCTGCTGCTTCGTACATTACCGCTTAATGTCCCGTGAGGGCATTACACAGATACGTCTCAGTGATCAAGCCAACATTGCTGACACTCTCTGAACTCTCGTGTCCTGTACACAAGCTTGTTTGCACTTTTCCAGGAGTTCCAAAATGTCACCAGAATAAATCATGAACACAATATCCAGAACTCTGTCCGCGAAACTTGCCAGACATTACTGGTTGCATGTGAGTCGGGGCAATAATGCATCAGTGGCGACTTGGTGCCAACTACCTAGCACACACCTGCAGAGAAGAACAACCCGAATACCGTCTTTCCTTTTCATGTCTCATGTTCTAGGATGAAACAAAAGAGAGGCAAAGACAGAGAAGGAGAAGGGGAAAAACAGAAGGAGCCGTGCACTCACCTTCGTAATTGACTATGATGATGGCGAGCATGTAGTCCTTTCCCAGCATGGTGAGGTATATGTTCTCGGAGGTCCCCTGAGGTTAGCTGAGACACATTCCAGACCAAAATGTCCCGTTCATCTGCACACGCTCATACACAAGCCAGGGACATGGTCGCATGCCAAGCAGATTACAAGACTCCTATTCGTCAAGCCCTTTTCCCTTTTCCCTCTCTTTCTCTTAGCCTTTATTAAGCATTTTCTCCCCCAAACACCTGCACCGGCTCAGGAATAGCAGTCAAAATCACACCAGCTTTGTCTGACTGACTGACTAACTGACTGATTAACTCCTCCTCCTCCTCCTCCTTCTCTCTCTCTCTCTCTCTCTCTCTCTCTCTCTCTCTCTCTTGCCTTCGGGTTGAGATCGAAGTGATGCTGTTGGTGGGATCCTGAGGTGCTGCTGCCCCTCCTCTCTTTCTCCTGTCACGATTGCGTTCATTAAAGCCTGCAGCAACAACATCCCCCCCTTCCCCATCTCTCTCTCTCTCTCTCTCTCTCTCTCTCTGTTCTTCCTCCCTCTATCCCAGTCTCCACGGTGGTCATGGTGATGCCTTAAGGATGGCTGAGTATCATTCAGAGAAGAAAAAACTCACCAGAACGGCACCCTGCGAATGAGACACGACTGAGTAAATAAGATTAAATACTAAACATCTGACCCTGAAGCTGAATATAATCTATTATTATTATACCTTTACTGTACGTGACGTCTCGTAGTCCACGAGGAGGAGAAAGTAATCGGGATTGAACTTGATTTGATGTCATTAATCTCCCCTGTTATGGGGGATTAACGACTTCATATCTGACCCTCCCACACGCAGGCACTGAGACAACAGTAACCTCCATCTGTCAAATCGTGCACGATGGGAATATAACCTCTCTCCTTCACTTTATGTAAAAAAAAACACACACATGCATTGCATACTGTATGGAACATGAGATAAATGCAAACGATTACGTGGAACACATGGGTGTGGTTCCGATAGACAAGTCACATCTACGAGAGGTTGATTACACCTATTCACTTCCAAAAAAAAAAAAAACCCCTCGAGCGAGAGCAACTACGAAACCAACACAGTGACGATGCCATCCATTTATTTATATATATATATTTTTAGCAATAACGAATGGATCAGATATTGTGCAACTTTTGTCATTTTGTTCTGAGCGGTATCAGGGTGGTGTCATCTGTGTTCCCACTCCACGTCTAAGAAGCTGGACGTGCCACTAGAAGAAGAGGGATGACATTTCTGGACCAGTTTGACTCCAGAAATAAATGAAATATGTAATAAATAAAATGCAATTTCAATTTCCTAATAATAATAATCATATGCCACACACTTAAAATAACCCAAATGGAAATCCCCATATGTGTAGGAAACCTGTGTGTGTGTGTGTGTGTGTGTGAGTGTGTGTGTACCCTGGTCCACCTTAACTCATCACATCGTCCAAGGTCCGACATGCACCAGCCTCCATTTGCGTCATCATGCTCGTCGTCACTGGGTTGCCATAGCAACGATGGCTCCATATCAAGCGTCTGTGGGTTGTGTTTTGTGTGTGTGTGTGTTTTGTGTTTGTGTGTTTTGTGTGTGTGTGTGTGTGTGTGCGTCTGTGGAGGACATAAGCTACTGCACAGCACCAGCCTCTTTTCTTTTCTTTTCTTTTCTTTTCTTTTCTTTTCTTCCTTTTCTTTTCTTTTTTAAATATCACATCACTGAAGTCTTAATAGAGTTTAGAATTAATTCTTCATTAACTATGATTGAGATTTTTATTTTATTTTTTTTTTATAAAAATGGATAAATATCACAGTGATTGAGCAACATATGATAATTCATACTGTAAGGTTTATTATTATTATTATTTATTTATTTATTTATTTTTATTTTTTTTTAAGGTTTTTGAGTAAACTGAGTAACATGGCTGGTTGTTCTGGGTTTCAAATTCCTACCCCATCAGACCATCTGAATCAAACTCAGAGTGACTCAAACTCACCCTTCCACCCTGCTGCATGGTTGCCAGATCTTTATTTACAGCGTGATTTGTTGGGTGCACTGCTTTACCCAGTGGGTTGTATGTTTATATCACTTATATTAATCTTCTGAGAGTCAAATAGCCTTTTAAACAATTTTTTTTTAAACGTAACCAGGAAAAAGCACAGGCTATCACAACACGCACGCCACATAGTGAATAGGTGAAGAGGTGGAAATAATAGGCTACGATAACTACATAATGATACAGTAAAAAATATTATCATTAGTAGTAATAGCAGGTTCTGTTCCCTGCCTTACAGCTCCAGGCTCGATCCTCTGGTTCAGCCGTGAACTCAGGTTACTGTCTGTGCATATCTTTATGTCCGCTTGGGTTTCTTCTGGGTTCGAATTATTGTGTCGCTGTCAGTTAAATGCCGTCCTTCTACCCTTCGATTGCACTATTGCACCTCTTACTGTATTGCCACTATAATATTATTTGCACAAAACCTGCACAAGTCACTTTAGATACTTTCATACTATCAGGACTAGTAACAGAGTTTACATTGTCTATCTTACGGTGCAATACTGATTTTATTGTCTATTGTGTAGTTTATTCTCTGTATTTATCATATTCATTGACATTGTGTGTTACTATCCTCTTGTCCGATGCCTTCTGTTGGCCTGTGTTAATTAGGGTGACCATATTTTGGTTTTCAAAAAAGAGGACACTGGGGGGTATAATGGCAGCATAGGGCAGATGGACAGCCGCAAAAGGAACGGTGACTGTAGAAAGCAAAATCCTATTCCTGGACATTTTTGGTGATTTAGAAATCCCACCTCAGACTCATTTTTAGGTCCCAAAAAAAAAAGAGGACGTCCTGGAAAAAAAAGGACGCATGGTCTCCCGATCTGTTAGCCTGTGTTAACTGTATTATAAGAACACCTGACTATCACACCCATATCTTATTCTTCATCAAACACATGCCACAAATTTGGGAGCACAGAACCGTCTAGAAGGTCACACTTTCTCTTCACTGGAACTAAGAGGCCAAAAACCTGTTCCAGCATGACTGTGGAAAAAAAAAAAAAAGCCAGCTCCATGAAGACACAGATTGTCCAGTTTGAAGTCGAAGAAATCAATCCCGCACAAAGGCCTGAGCTCAAAATCACTGAACATCTTTGGGATGAACTGGAACGCCGACTCAACTCCAGACCTCCTCATTCAACATCTTGACCAAGAAAGCACAGCAGCGCCTCTACCACCTGCGAAGGTTGAAAAAAGGCCAGACTCCCTTCTCCCATCCTTACGACCTTCTACAGAGCCACTATAGAGAGGGTCTTGACCGGCTGTTTCACTGTGTGGTATGGCAACTGTAACTTGACAGACCAGAAGAACATGCAGCCAATAGTACGCACCGCTGAGAAGATCGCTGGGACGTCTCCGCCTTCCATCCAGGACATTTTCCACAAACGGTGTATCCACAAAGCCGTCAGCATTGTTGAGGACCCCTCCCATCCCTCTCATGGACTGCTTACCCTTCTATCCCTCCATCCGGTAGAAGGTACCAGAGCATGAAATCAACCTCAACCAGACTTCGCAACAGCTTCTTTCCCGAAGCCGTCCGGACCTAACGCTCACCTTCACAATACCAAGAACTCTCTATTTTCCCATGCTGCTGTTGTAAATGATCACATATTGCATAGCCCTGTGTGTAGCACCAGTATCTGCTATCAGTATCTGTATCCTTGTATATATATATATATATAAAACCTTGTACACTGTGTGTTTCTTTCGTAGCTCTTGTACTCTCTTAGCTCTTGTATTTTCGAATTACACCGTTTCTTTCTGGAGAACGAAATTTCGTATCGCTGTACTGCCACGTATAAAATAAGACAAATAAAATCTACTTGACATCACTGCCTGATCTCTTGGGGCCTAATGAACAAAAAAAAATAACCCACAGCCACGCTTCAAAAGTTAGAAAGTGGGCCTCCTTCTCAGGATTATTATAAGGACGTAAATCTGGAATGGGATGTTCAACAGGCACATGTAGGTGTGATGGTCAGGTGTCCACAAGCGTTTGGAAATACAGTGTATAAAAGATGCAAATCAAATGTATTGTTCTATTTATTTATTTATTTATTTATTTATTTATTGGGTTGGTTTTGAAATGCGCTTTTTATTTTTTGGCGCGCAGATCTGGCAACCCTGTGTGGATCGCGCACGCGAACATGGCGGATGATAAGGTTAGTAAAAAAAATTTTGTTGTTTATTTATTAATACTTAATCCGTACAATAATTGAAATAGTCGCTCCAGTGGAGTGTGTTTGGTCATGTTTTGAGCTTTTGTGATATGTAGACTATGTAAGGAAACTATTAACTTCTGAAAAGCGTGTTTGTTTGTTTGTTGTGGTTTCAATGTAACAAGTTAATGTTTGATCATGAAAGCATGCTCTCTCTCTCTCTCTCCCACCCTTTTTTTTCACCATACCATTCTACACATGTAG
>JAOVYU010000026.1:9598753-9622630 GCA_025674565.1 Synodontis membranacea
AGAGAGACAGAGAGGGAGAGAGACAGACAGACAGAGAGGGGGAGAGAGAGAGAAACAGAGAGAGAGACGAAGAGAGAGACAGAGAGGGAGAGAGAGAGACAGAGAGGGAGAGAGAGAGAGACAGAGAGGGAGAGAGAGAGAGAGACAGAGAGGGAGAGAGACAGACAGACAGAGAGGGGGAGAGAGAGAGAAACAGAGAGAGAGACGAAGAGAGAAACAGAGAGGGAGAGAGAGACAGACAGGGAGAGAGAGAGAGACAGACAGACAGAGAGAGATGGAGAGAAAGACAGAGAGAGAGAGAGAGAGAGAGAGAGAGAGAGAGAGAGAGACAGAGTGACAGAGAGAGGGAGAGAGAGAGAGAGATACAAAGAGACACAGAGACAGAGACACGGGGGGGAGAGAGACGGAGAGAGAGAGAGAGAGAGAGAGAGAGAGAAAGAGACAGAGAGAGGGAGAGAGAGAGAGAGAGAGACAAAGAGAGACAGAGACACGGGGGGGAGAGACGGAGAGAGAGAGAGAGAGAGAGAGAGAGAGAAAGAGACAGAGAGAGGGAGAGAGAGATACAAAGAGACACAGAGACAGAGACACGGGGGGGAGAGACGGAGAGAGAGAGAGAAAGAGACAGAGAGAGAGGGAGAGAGAGAGAGACAGAGATACAAAGAGACACAGAGACAGACACAGGGGGAGGGGAGAGAGAGAGAGAGAAGAAACTTAACCAAGAGTTTGTTTAAAGGAGCAAAACGGCTTGCTTAAAAATTACAAGCAGTAAAAAATTATGAGGGTGAGGTTTCAATCCTAAAAGAGGTCTGCCTCCAAAAAAGAAAGAAATAAGTAAAACAATTCAGATCAACAACAGATGTTTATTTGATCTGGATTGATCAAAGAAGGTGTCAGGTACACATCGGGGAAAAAAAAGGGGGGGGGGGGGGTTTGTTGGGAGCACTAATGTATTGCTTAAACTGAAAGCTTCCTATTTTCAGCCTCACCTCTGCAAACTTGCGGTTGAGCAGCATCTGTTCGGCCAGAACCGACTGGTTGTGGAAGAGATGGGGCTGCATGTGGCTCCACATGTGCGGAAACCACCAGAATTCCCTGCTGTACGAAAGGAGCAGGTCGTCTCCCAGATCTTCCTCATCAGTGCCTGAGGAAGAGGAAACACGGATGCATGCACACAAACAAACGCACGGGTTCGGTGAGTTTTTCAGGGGAGGGGGAAAAAAAAAAAAAAAAAAAAAAAGTTTATCTGTTCCATCATGCTGGTGATGTGCCAAAATCTTCCAGTTTCTCGCAACTTTTTCTTCCAGTGGGACAAAAAAAAAAAAAAAAGCACCATCATAATATTAAATGCATAAGCTTATGGGCTGGAAGGGTTTTCAATAATGCATTCTTCTTCTCTGAATTTCTTATCTCGCGGCTGGACCGTGTGCCAGTAAAACCCTTTAAATTTCTTAAAAACCTTCTAGAGATAATACACATGCAAGAGCTGAGAGATTCATAAGCCTCGTATCCTACAAGACGCACTGTATGGCCAAAAGTATTTGGACACCTGTCCACCCATAGGTAAGCTGGGAGCACAGAACTGTCTAGGATTTTTTTATTATTTTTTTTTCCACTGGAACTAAGAAGCTCAAAACCTGTTCTGCCAAGGCTGGACTGGAAGAACTTGAGTGAAGAACCCTGGACCCTGATTGCAACCCATAATCCTCCTCACCTGACATTAATGCCCGAAATCACTAATGCACATTAGGGTGTGACGCTCGGGTGTCCCAGAACTTCCGGCTCATGTACTGTAAGCCTATAGGATGTCACCGGTTTAAGAGGACGTTTCGCTGCTGGATTACGGAGAAGACAGGAATCTAACCGGAAATTCTCTCGCTTCGGCTACAGAAAAGAACAAGCACGGCATGTTGAGAGTGTCGTAGTCACATCCGACACTCTGCGTCATCTTACGGACGTCATTGAGACAGGAGGTATCGGATTACACACGGGTCAGAGCTCTATATATTCTGTTGGTCACTAAAACCAGATGACACTGGGGAAGAGGGGGGGGTCGATTTTCTTGATGGTAAAGACGAAGCAAAAGTTTCGCGACAGCAGGCAGCTGCAAGGTGACACCGTTATTATGTAATGCATTATTTTTTTCTAAATCACAAAACGGCTATTTAATAAAAATGAGCAGAAATTCAACACTGTCATTTTTACTGCTTGTACTACGCAGATAATAGTCGACAGAAACTTGGCCACTGTGGCCAGATACACAGAACATTAATCCTTATTTATAACGAACGCCATTAGGGGCGGAAGATGACCGATCTTACCAGCGTGAAAGAATTTTCCAGAGAAGCCCAAGTTGAAGGTGAAGTTGGGTACATGAGCTCGGAGCTCGTTCTGCGTCTCCAGCAAGGCCTGAGGGATGAAATGAGAAATGATTTACAATCGCCTAATACATATACAGGCTTCCAGAGCCCTGAAGATAAACACGCACGTTTGCAATCTAGCCTCTTTTATCAGGGTGGTCCCATACATGACTGTCAAACCACAGGCTTACAAATGGCCCGAATCCAACATTTCTACATGCAGACCTTAAAGCCGTGCATATCCAGCACACGGCCATTTGAGAAGACTGGTATTCATGTACTTCGCTGCGCATGCACACATCACTGTCGTCATTATCTCGTGTCAGCGGCGGCTAACTCGGAGGGGGGAGAGAGGAAAAAAAAAAAGTCTCAGTAATGGCTGCACAAACAAAAGGCTAAGGCATCTGGTGTTTCCATTTCTCACACTAATCATTTACAGCTGACAAGCTGTCAGTAGACCTCCAGATTAAAATAATCTATGGGTTCATGGTTGTACTTTCTAGGCTTGTGGCTGAAAAGTGGAGTCCGAGGTTCTCTCACTGGTCCGAGTGACGGAAAACACCAACAACAAGTTTTGGAATATTTATAATCGAGTCATTCTAGCCATTAGGCAATTTATTAAAGAGTTTAAGAACAACCTCAGGAACGCAAAAACAAGTACACCTACAGAACATCGACTTTAAATGAGGTTTGTATTGCAAATACAGGAAACTTGCTGGTAGGTCAAACCCTCTTTAAAAACTCTTTAAAAGTCACATGACTCAGCTGCCGGGGTAATTTGTGTGAGAGAACAGGATTTAGGCATTTCACACGCATGTCTTGCGATCAAAGGCTTGTGTTTCGTGCGTGAACCTCATCTAGCGCTCATACTGCTATGTTCCGATTGTAGCTGCTTAAAGTCATGTGGTGCGAGCTGAGATTTTGGATTTTTGCATTTAAAATATTTTTTTTTTTTTTAAAACTGCCTCACTCACAAGTGCGACACATGAAGATGATTGACATTTTTACATCTACTGCCAAACAGGAAATCTTTGATTAAGTCTGCTCCCCTTTTCCCTTTTTATCTCGCAGCACTTCTTTTCGAACGCCTAGAGCAAGATTGAGGGCAGGGGGAAAAAAAAAAAAAAGAAACAACACGCACATGCAGCTCGGGTTTGCGGTCCCTTTGAACCGAGAGTCATTGACGGAGAAGCTCTGGATTTGGAGACTGTAGCTGACTAACAGGAGCAGCGACACCAACGCGGGGACGTCGTTTAACGCGGGGACGTCGTTTAACGCGGCGGCTGACCGATGGCGATCCGGGGTGATCTCGTGGCTGCTCTTTCCGAGTTTCTTTTTGAGACAGACTTGCGGTCCTGCCTCTTGGCCGTCTCCCAGGCTTCGGCTCTTTTCTTCCCCCCGTTTCCATCCATATTTCTCTCTGAACATTTTCATCATTCTCCCCTGTGTATCTGCCTCTATTTGTGTATGCAGCGGGATCAGAGCCAGAAGGCCATGAAAGAGTGCGAAAGAAAAAGGCAGAGATGCAGGGAGTGAACGAGGAAAAAAAAATTGTAGAAAGAGAGGAGAAAAAAAAGGGAGGAGGAAGAGAAGAAAAAGAGACACGGCCACAAAAGGCAAGGAATGTAGGTAACTCGAGGACATCGCCGTCTTTTTCTTTTTTTCCACCTTTTTTTCTTTTCAGGCGCTACGGCACTATGACGTCGTGTGGGTTTCACACTACAGCAGTCAGCTGCTTGAAGGGGCCTTTTTTCTTTTTCACACCACTGTGTATACTACACGCCCAAAGGTTTGTGGACACCTGACCAGTGTGTACCCATAACGTACTCTCTGAACATCGCATTCCAGATTCATTCCCAGTTTGCCATTATTATAATCTCCACTCTTCTGGGAAATCTTTCTACTAGATCTTGGGAGCATGGCTGCGGGGATTTTTCCATTCAGACACAAGAGCATTGGTGAGGTCAGGCTGATGTCGGGTGAGGAGGCCTGGGGTGCAGTCGGCGGTGTTCAGTGGGGCTGAGGTCAGGGCTCTGTACAGGACACTCCAACTTTGGCAAACCGTGTCTTCATGGAGCTCGCTTACAGCACGGGCTGCTGTTTCTCCTGGAACATGTTTGGGAGCCTCGGTTCAAGTGAAAGGAAATCTTAACGCTCAAAGACATCCTGAACAGTTGCACGCCTAAAACGTTGTGGCAACAGTTTGAGGAAGAACCACATGGTCGGGTGTCCACTAACTTTTGGCTTTATAGAGTATAATGTACACGAGTACCATCTACTGTTAAGTACTGATATGATCGTTTTTATTGTCGAATTGCCCAACTCTAGTTTAAAACCTTCTGAAAACACAACCTGCCAGCTCTGGACGCTAGTCTGCAATCGATCGTTGACGAACGCTCACCTCTAGAACTCCCACGTTAGAGAAGGCGGCTACAATCCTGATAGTTTTGCTGCTCGCTATTCAGTTCAGCTGCAACTGATGCGTGAACTGACTGTTTTCTGTTCGATGATCGCAGGGCGTGAAGGAAGGGACACATGAACCGACCAGCTAGTTTATAAAATCCCTATCAGGGGTGCTTAGAAACAAACGCCATTGCAGTATGGGAACATTCCCGATACGACAGAATTGCGTCATTTTACTGACCTGCACGTGCTTCCGCACACGTGCACTTTATGCAGTCTTGCGTCTCAGTGTAGCACACGTGCACTTTATGTAACACTGTGTCTGTGTCTTAGCCTTTTATGTAGCACCATGGTCCTGGGGAACGTTGTTTCATCTCACTATGTACTGTAACGCATGTATATAGTTGAAATGATAATGAAAGCTCACTTAACTTGACTTGATTAATAAAGACGAATTCTACACAATCCAACTATGAACATTAAACTTTGCTACATAAATACCTATATTTTTTCAAATCATACTCTAAACGTCTATACTTCTCCTGGTCTGGTAAATCAAGCTCTTTAAATTCTATAATTTTCCAGACGTTTGGCAAGATTGTTATCTGCCAAGCACTGCTTTCCAGCTGATCACGGTGGAGATAAAGGGTTTTATTCCCCGGAAACACCAGGCCAAGGAGGGATAATTCACCAAAGATGGGACACCAGTCGATTGCAGAAAAATGACTGGTAACTAGTAGAAGCAATAACTAATTAGTAACATAACTCTATTATATCTGTATGGTCCTGGTATCACTGGTTTGTCATTTCTACCCCCAACAAAGTGGTTTCTCCCGTTTAAATATTTGTGTGACTATACAGATCTAGCTGCAATAAACGGCACAGCGGCACATGCTTGGTTTAGCCCATTATCACCCAGGAGCACCCGATGGCTACCGACACACCCTTGCATCTCACAATGTAACGGCTACCCACCTTGACGTCGGAAACCTTCATCCGCGTGCCTTCCTTGCCCACGAAGATGTCATCGATGTCCACTAGGATGTAGCGCTCCAGTGCAAGCGACAACCTCTTGCCCGTCAAGAAGCTCACAGCGTCCACCAGCACCAGCTTGTGCAGCCAGAAATTAAGGTTGTTGCCGAAGAACACTCGCTGGATTCCGTCGTGGAGCCCCAGGTCCTGGACTACGGCTGCGTGCAGGGGTGCCGGAGGACCTCCGGCTTCTGTTGTCCTGCCCCGGGCCAACAGCACGGGCTCGTAGGTGGAGTGGTTGGACTGGAAGACTGTCCAGTCATCCCCGGGCAGGGGTCCACGCTCAACCTCGCGAGCCTTAGTAATGAGCAAGAGCGGCGATTTGGGATTGACGCTACAGTCCCTTAAGCCAAGGTTAGAGTGCAAGAAGAGGGGGAATCCCTTCAGCTGGGCGCTCTGTAAACTGTTCTCATTTGCCTTTATTAGAATGTGGTATAGAGAGAGAGAGAGAGAGAGGGAGACAGAAAAGGACAAGAAATTTCATTATCGCTTTATGGACCATGAGTGGAAACAGATGACTGAACTAAGAACTTTCAGTTTAAGTCTTAATGACCAAGTCACTGAACTTGAGCTGGTTTGTCCTGGTTTATAAGATTCAGGAAAAAGGCTTGTAACCATTTCTCCATCGTCAGTAAACATAAACCTGATGAATCGCTCATATCTTAACCATTCCAGTGATTCGGCTTGAACTGAAATGCAACATTTCTACATATAAATCTTTTACGATATTAGAGTTTTCTTAAAATGCTCCTGAAGATCCGAATAACAAAATCTGGGCCTGCAACAACATGGGTTCCTTATTCTCCATAATTACGGAATAAAATCTGAAGAAAGATTCTGAACATTGGTCCCACCCGGTCATTTTTCCGAGAAGGGTGACACTTCAATAATCATTTGATTCAAGTTTGAACTTTGCAGACATATTTTTTTATACTATAATAGTTGAAGGAATCAAGTAGGGCTGAAACTATTGACTAGAGCAGCAGGATTGATATCAGAGTCAATGCAGCTTTTCTTTTGATCCATGTTGCGCATCAGATCGCCATCTTGCTGACGTTTTCCAGACATAGAAAATTAAAAGTCAATCCAAAGCTTTAGAGTGAATTTCACATAAAAACAAAATAGTGACTTATTGCGATTGAACAAGTCAGCGTTCTGAATGCAGGAAAGACCCTCGCCCAGGGACAGAAACCACTGGTCCGTCGTTTAAACTGATATGCATTTGCAAAATAATAAGCATAACCATATAAACAGGAAATGAATATCGGGCCCGAAGAAGCCAAAGTTAAATTGGAGTCATGTCTTCCTTTTCATCTTCATCTTATGAGCGTTCATATTTTAAGCCATAAATGATATTCGTGAGAAACGTATCGTTCGCCATGTTGGCCGACGATGTCACTGCTGTCGTAACGATTTCAGTTAAATGCTGCTAGGATTGGAATTTTACAGGGCAAGTGGTGTGATGCACGCATCGTAACGTCCCAGAGCACTTCTGGAAGGCTGCTTGTTCAATCAGATTAGTGAACTGGAACTAACCGGTTAGCATACATGCCATGGTACGAGAACGCCAGTAATATTTTAATGTAGTTAGTGATAATTAAGTAGCAGCCAGTAACCTGGAGCTGCAACCCAACAATCAATTACTTTTGAATAATTATACAAGAAGAGGAATTCTCATCGCTCTCTTTCATATCATTCCTTCTAAACGACCAGAAACATTCCTATCCTACTCTTCCTACATTCCTATTCCCAACTCCATTTAACCCTGTAGGTCACGCCGAGACGAGAAAAACGTTTTCATAAATGGTCCGAAGGTGACGAGAGTGAGTGGAGGAAGGAAGATGCCGAGAAGGCTGTGCTTAATATAGCCTCGGGAGATTACACCGAGCCAAGTGCTGGCTGCAGTCACTGCTTCCCTCATGGGAAACCGGTTCAGTTTTCGGAGCCCATGTTTCTCCAGGATGTAATACTAGAAGTGCTCGGAGCTAAAGTCACTGAGGCTTAACAGGACAGGCGAAGCGAAGGTTCTCAACAAGGAAAGACAGGAGCACCAGCCAACCAGAGGGGCTGTAGGAGCAGAGCTTTGGTAGAAACTCCTTTACCAACATTAAAATACCTTTAAGTCAGGTTTACGGCAAGGGCAATGCCGCTGCTCTAGCTCCAGCGGCAGATCCATTAAGGATGACGTACTTCACTTTTAACACCTTAATATGGAACAGTCTGGAATAATGTTGCACTTATTTTGAAATAGGAATCACGATACTCACATGCAATGCTTTGCCCAATTTTGCAGAAATATTATATATATATATATTTTTCAAATTCTTACATTAATATAGTGGAATGCCATAGTTAAATTGGTTTAAAAACTTTACATTAAATTACGTAGTGTGACACGAGTGCAGAGTGTCTTCCCACTGCTAGAAAAAAATAAAATAAAATAAATAATAATAATAATAATAATTTAATGCACAATTTTAAGTACATAATTTATTTTCTTTTTTTTTTTTTTTAAATGAAAGGGAAACCAGTAACATTAACTGGCTAATTAATTGTTTTATTAGGATAACTATTTATTCATTTCTTAGATTTAGTCATCATCTGTTTAGCAATAACAAACTTAACATTATAAAAAAAAATTCTAAAATCCATTTATAGGTTGCCCTAATGTTTGACCTAATGTAACTGCATTGAAAAACAAATATTTTTTGCAAACGTTATTAATAAATGAAACTATTTACTCAACACTCTGCTCCGAGTCATGCCTAAGAACGCCCTTACAAGTGATAAAATCATTAGCACGTACCCTCTCCTCTCATGGCTGGTTTTTCCTCTATTAAACGTCAATTTATGACAAATGTATTCCTTCTCACTACAAATGTGCATTTGGGTCAATTTAAACTTCACTTAGAGAGGAACTGTTTCTCTCGTTGTTCTTCCGTAAAGGTGTGTGCACGAGGTACAGTTGTCTATGGTCATTGGTCAGAGCAAAAAAGGCCGAATCGTGTGTGTTTTATGCAATGGTCACATGGGTAATGTTACAGAAATGTGTAGTTGTTTTTTTTTGTGCAGCTGTAGCAAAATGTTGCTTTAGGTCATTTACGTCAAATCAATCTGGACAATCAAATGATATGTAATGGCAAATTCTCACCTTGAAGAAGCCAATGATGCCCACTCCGTACTCCACACAGTACTTATCTAGAAGTTCTCTATTCCAGGCGTCCAGGTTGACGTACTTGAGGATATTCTCGTAAATGACCAGCGTGAAACGGCCCCGGTTCTTGTCGGTCAGCGTGGGCATGTCGCCCTTTCCGGGGGCGATTTCAATCTGGTAGCGGAAGCGTCCTGATTCCAAGATGGCCACGATGTCCTGGCCCAACTGCGAGTAGAGGCTCTCCACGAAAACCAGGACCACGGGGTCTGTGCGGGACGTGTCTGCTGGCTTGGCAGTTCTTGCCGGAAGTATCCTGGCCGACGGAGCGGAAGGGGTGGCGGCTGGCGAATCCTCCCAGTTGGCGGTGCCGTCGTCGACGCCGTCCACCCCACCGACGCTCGCAGGCTCCAGCTCCCGCTTGACCCCATACAGAAAGTAGGCGGAGATGAGCACACTTACCATGCAGAAAAGGAAGAGCAGCAGTAGGCTGGTCTGCAGCGTGAGCTGCCTGTAGAGCCGTCTCATGCGGCCACACACCAGCATCGTCACCCTCCTGCCACTTAGTAGATACACACCGTCCTCGAGTCACTAACAAATCACCAAGTCTATCGTATAACTGCGCAAAGGAAAGGGCGGGACGAAGCAGAGATCTTCCATGACGCGTACCATCATGTCACCATTGCAGGGGGCAGGAGGACCGGTGCGGGCAGGGGACGGCATGGGCGAGGATGGGCTTTCACTCACCTTCTGAGATGTGTGCTGCCCGTCCCCATGCACCAGCAGCCCCCTGCCCAACACCCTCGCACCTCTCCTCTTCTGCCCTCTCTTACGTTCTTATCTTCTGAGCCAGCGTGAAAAAGAAGATGGGCTGGTGGCCGGGCGAGGCAGATTTCTGAAGGACAGACTCGTCTTGCGGGGATGAGACGTCCGGACGGGTCATGCCCAAAGGAATTGCCCCGAGAAGATCTTCATTTGGTCTGGGGAAGAAGCAATCAAAGCAAACTGTTACGAGCAGGAAAGAGAGCAGCTTATTAACGCAATTCATTTTCAAATACCAAGGTACAGTCATACGCGTTCCGTCAGAAAGAAGTCCGCAATATCAGGCCAATACTTTGGCGCTAGGTCACCTCATTTTTTACCCACAGCACAACCTCTGCCGTAGACAATGGTTCCTTTCATTAAATAGCAAAAGGATCTATAAAGGCAATGAATGGATTACAGGATAATGGAGGTGGCTTGCATTGATTAGCTGCGGCTTTAAGAGTGATCCTCATTCTCTATGCACTTCAAAGTGCAAAAGTCATTCTTTTCATCTCAAATGAAGCACTGAATACAAAACGTGGCACTAGTAAGTAAGTAAGTAGAAAAAAAAAAAAAAAAAGATTTAGATCAACACTGAGTAAAAGAATGAAGTCGGGAAACAGAAAGGTCTCCGAGAGGGCACGGAGATGAGACGCAATAAATCGACCAAAAGAAAGGCGACATATTGAGTTGCCATTAAGGGCATGTGATATATTGCTGTCGCTTGCTTTCTTTTCATCCAGACCACACTGCCGCGGTCCTACCTGAACCCGCCGTACGGTTTGTGCAGGACTTGAGAAAAGAAAGGATTTAAAAACCCCATCAAATAACCGAATCCCCTTTATTCCCTTCATACCACTTTCTAATCAAAACATAAAGGCCTGCTGTGCAAACGTTTTAGCGACTTTGGCTCCTGTGATGTTTACAGTCTTTACTCTTTTTTTTTTGGTTTTCTGACTTGGCGTACAGCTTATGCACACATGGCTGTCGCACAGGCCTGCAGGCCGTTTAACTACAGAGAGGTGTCGACAATGCCGCGGAGACAAAAGCGAAGTGACAAGACGGGGCTTGTTTTCAGGTGAAATATAGGTCCACTTTCAAAGGCATCACAGCTATACACGTAATGTGTGGGTTACGGAACAAAGAATCAAAGAGTTTTCATGTACGGGGGGGAAGCATTAATACCAAAGCAAAGCAAAGCAAGAGCACAAAGATGACGGGGATAAGAAAAGCTATTTTATCACTTCAAAAGAAAGTATAACCCTCGCAACCCTTGAAAATTCGCAACCTGAAATGGTAGGCTCGGTAGTTTGGAGTCATCTCGTGTGATCAGATATCCGCATCAGGTGGATGAGGGGGGACTTCTGCGTGGGACTTTGAAAAAACTGGGCAAAAATTCCACAAGGGACAAGCCTGGATGATGCCTACTATTCCCCTTCCTCTTCCACCCCAGGCTTAATCTCAAACCACAATACCCGTCACCGGAGCTCTATTGTGTCGGCTCCAGGAACAAGAACAGCAGTCTGAGTGTCGTCAGAGGTCGGATTACAGCTCCAGAGCTTTCCCCCATTCACCGGCTGGTTCTTTAATATGCATCAGTCACCTCAAGCCGAGACGGCAGAGCTGGCCTTTTGTTCCCGCCGTTCTCTTAACGGTATGATTTCGAAGGCATGAGGCATTAATCATGAGCGAGAGAAAGGAAAGGCTACACCGTATTTAAAAGAAGAAATAATAATAAAAAAAAAAAAACCATGAAGATAAAGACAACGAACGGCTTCTCTTAAAGAGAGCTGGATTTGATCTTGAAATGCGCATTAAAGATTTATTACGTTTTCTCCGAGAAATATTGGAAAAGACAGAAACGATTGAAAAAAATAAATAAATATTGGAAAAGAATAAATAAATAAATAATAAAAATTTTTTTTTTACAAAGCACAGCGTAGTTGAAGAAGAATAATAATAATAAAAAAAATTACATGCTGATCTTCGGATGTATAAACAGCACTACATATAATATATTCAAAAAACCAAAGTGGTGAGACATTAAAAAAAAAAAAAACCTTGACATTTACAGGACCGTCGTCATCCTCCATGCCGGTTCTTTTCATCCCAGATCCTTTCTTTTTTTTGTCCAACAGCACTTTTAAAAGAAATGCTCCATACCTCGGAGAAATGAAACCTATTTTCTGAGGCAGAATAGTTTTAACACACCGTCTCAAGGGCACAGCATACTGCAGCATACCTTCACTTTGTGCAGCTAATTCCACATCGCGAGGGTTAGCTCAACTTTCAAAACATGATCTACTTTGCACCTGCACTAGAAGAACGAGGGCATTTAATGCAGACCTGCTAAAGCCGGTCCACCGTCTTAAATTCTAACGCCACACTTGAGGTCATTGTGACACGTGACTCTTTAGAACCACTTTCATATTGCAGCGCGCAATATCGTATCGAATACTATTTGAAAATATCGTAAAACTCTGGTTGCAACATCGTATCGAATACATTGAAACGATGACAAACGCCTAGTTTATCTCGGAGGAACCTCCGTGATCCGTCTTTTTCAACAAGTTACAGTAGAAACTGAGCATCTGTTTCCCAGACTTTCATGTTTGCACCCCGTTTCCAATTATGAGGTGGCGGAGAAAACAGGCTGCAGCTATAATCGCTGGCGTTGCCTGCCATCAAATCAAACTTGACAGGACGTAAAGAAGCCATATATATATATGACAAAATGAATTTCCCGAAAAGTGCCGAAAAGGAAAGAACGTTTTTTGGAGCTGAATGACTGCTTTAGCAATTAAAGTAGAGGAGAATATGGCACACAAAGATCTGGAGTCGTCAAAAGCTTTCCCTGCGCCTCCTCAATCCTTTCCTTTCTTGTTTTATTTCAAAGCGAAGCGATGGCGCTGACTGACTGGCGGGATGAAGATTCGATGAAAAAGGGAACACGCTTCAGCGGCTCAGAATATCAGCGCCGCACCGACTGCTGTTCAAAGCCGCCGGACGATATTTTGGATTTCTGAACCGTGTGTGTGTGTGTGTGTGTGTGTGTGTGTGTGTGCCAACGTGACAGCAGCTGGCAGTTAACCTTGGACGCTCTGACGCAAAACCGATACCCATTTCTCCCAAACCTTGCCTATGGGCACGGCAAAGAAATGCGGATTCAAAGTCACAGTGACATATTTTCCTGGAGTTGTGATGACCGTAACTGTGGGATTGGCAGCAGTACTTTTATTTGTGCGCTTTCATCAGAATCAAGGTTGGATATTTTGTAAAACTTGTCCCGCTGTACCGGTACCGCTGTCTTGCACGTCGTTCCACTGCACCGACATCAAGAAGGGAGTCATTTCTGAGCCGATAAATTGGGGAAAACGGGGAGCGCTCAGGGAACAAACGTTGGGAACCACCAACCATCAAGGACATGGAAAACCTGACCATTATTTATGGACGGATCATCAAAATCGTTGGACTATATCTTAAGAATCATAGTCGGTGTGGAACAGACCGAGTGGGATCTTTAAAAGTGCTCCCAACATCGTAGAAAACCTTCGCGACCGGAGACTTGAAAAGGACGTCGGACGAGACGGATAATTTTTTTCAGATGTATACTAAAAACTGGTAAAATTCCGGTGTGAGCAGTCCCGCTAATTAACAGCTCCTCCATGCTCCCCCCCCCCCCCATCCGAAGATACCACAATCCCACCTCCGAGCTCTCTACCACCTTGTGAATTCAGCTCAAAGTTCAAAGTAAAAAGTGAAGCGCCCTTAACCCCTTTAGTGAAACGGCTTTTCCTCTGGTTGAACAGTATTCACGTTTGTCTGCCGTTTTTTTTTTTTTCTTCCTTCTGAACTGAAGCAACACGTAGTTTCCAGGTGTCTCCGATTTCACCGCAGGGCTTAGAAGTCATACATGATGAGGCTAAATCACAAGTCTTGGCATCCCAAGATTTTCAAACTGCTCTTCATTTTTAATAGGGGTATTAAGTGATATGTTGTGTTGACTGTTGAGCAGAGTTCATTACAGGGAGGAAGGACTCAAATCCAGTCCCAGGATGCTTCCTGTATCATCTTGGACTCGGTCTTGGTCTCGACAGAAGTTTGTAAACAGTAACGTCAGTGTTGGGTTTTCTTTTCACGTACACCAAGTTTGACAAGACGGCGCTCCTAGAAAACAGCCTAATTCCAATCATTAGACGAAGTAAAGTCTTGGCCTCCGATGTCTTGCCTTTGTTTGAAGGCATGTAACCGCTACCTGCTAGAGCACCGTGCAGCGAAACCTCTCTGCAAATTCACTGTTAAGTGATCCCTTTAAAAGCAGTCTTGAATTTTTTTCCCTTCATTCATGTGTCGTAAGTGGAAGCTTTGAACAAAATATGCCTCTTTTCTTTCCGCCATGGCCGCCCGCAAGACAGCCAAGGTTTGTTCAGGACCAAAAAAAACAACAAAAACAAACAAAAAAAAAAACGGAATTTAAAATGTAGATACTTTGACACATTGTCTTTAATTTCACATTTTTAAGATCCAAGTTCGATGCAAGATTTATGGCCTAGGATAAAACCGGATTGCTCTTGAAATATTAACGGGATCGATAAATGGACTCGCTACTCGGAGCAGAGGATTCTGGGAAGGGTGAGGTTAAGGCTAGTCCCGGTCTCTGCATTCTCTTGGACTTGCAAAGCCGTCCTGACCAGTGATTGTATCTTCTGAATTTACGGAAATTACCCAGAAAATAAATAAATACTACAATTTGGCAAAAGTGGAATACGAATCACCGTCTGGAGAATAATTTAGTATCCTCCGCGGCAATCGATTAACATTCTAATTACACTCAAGACGGAAAAAGTGCTTCTGTAGATCTTTAATTCAAAGAATTAAATGCATTCGAGATAGAAATGAATCCAAAAATGGAAAGGAAAAAAAAAAAAAAAAGAAAAAAAAAAAAAAACACACACACACACACACACACACACACACACACACACACACAGAATAGGCTCTAAGCAATTGGAGGGTTTGTATTCATTACTTTAGTCTAAGATTGTTTGTGCCAAACTAAATACTCGAGAAAAAAAAAAACAAAAAAAAAAAACAGAGAAATCTGCGTATCGACAAAGCAGACGAACTTCTCGACCTCTACGGGAGACAGTTGTGGAGCAAGATACGACAAGAAACATGTTCCTTGTTAAATGTGTGTGCGTTCGTGCAGCACGGACTATACAGATGAATACTGACATTCACGAGAGCAAAATATCAGACCATCTGGAGTTCTACAAGACGATTCCAATATCATGACGATTCCAATTTCATTACTGCTTGTTTGAATGATATTGGAGAAATACTGAAATGATTCAGACGATGCCTTGGTGAATATCGCACTCTTCGGTCATTTCACAGTATTTGCCTGTTTACTGGGTTTAAGTTCTTTTTGTTGTTGTTGTTGTTGTTGTTGTCGTATTGCCAGGACTACACAAGAGATGTTGCTGACAGAACTGGGGCAGTTGGTGTCGGTGCGAGGGTTAGGTGCGAGCGCTGGGACTGCTGCAGGATTTCACTGTGATCTCCTTACACCAAATACTGATGTGTTTTCCCAAAAAAAAAAGAAAAAAAAAAAAAAAAAAAAAAAAAAAAAGGTCTATTCACAGATTTTAATACATTCGAAACTTATTTCACGAGGACGTTGCTAGTTACGAGATGTCTTTCCACAAGTCATGCGCGTTTCAGATTTTCGAGCAAATTTCAAAAAACACTCAAGAACCTTTGGCACATACTGTAGGGATGGTAATAATAGTTATATCTATTGGGAACTCACGGGATTGGGACTAAACAGCTGTGTAGCCTTAAGAAAAACCACTGATCAGTGAGGCTAATCGTAAAAAAAATAATAATAAATTCTTCAATTTGCTAGGGAGCATAAAGATTGGACTCTGGAGCAACGGAAGGAGGTCATGTGGTCTGACACTCACTACTGAGTCCAGGTTTATCCTGTCCAGAGTGATCAGGGTAAGAAGTTGTGGGTCAGGTCTCGGTTCAGCGACGTTATACGACCAGAATGAGGTCAGCTGACTACCTGAATATACTGAATGAGCAGGTTATTCCATCAGTGAATTTCTTCTTCTTCTTCTTCTTCTTTCCTGATGGCACGGGCATATTCCAAGACGACAATGCCAGGATTCATCGTGACTGGCTCACATTGTGAAAGAGTGGCTCAGGGAGCATGAGACATCATTTTCACACATGGATTGGCCACCACAGAGTCCAGACCTTAACCCCATTGAGAATCTTTGGGATGTGCTGGAGAGGAATTTGCACAGCGGTCTGACTCTCCAATCATCCCTGCAAGATCTTGGCGAAAAATGGATGCAACTCTGGATGGAAATAAACGTCGTGAGATTGCAGAAGCGTATCGAGACGATGCCGCAGCGGACGCGTGCCGTGATCAAAGCTAAAGGCGGTCCAAGGAAATATTAGTGTGTGTGTGTGTGTGACTCTTTTTTTTTTGTTTTGTTTTGTTTTGTTTTGGACGGGCAGCGTGGATCGTCCTTTATCAGCAGCTTGTGTCAGATTTTATAGTGAAATTCTATGTGTTAAGCGTACGTTTCTCTGTTTAAGCACGAGCAAGAACGATTCACGAGGAACCAAAAGATGATCTGGGTAACTTTTCGAAACTGAGAAATTTTTAGATTACTAATTCAATTGGTTAACAGTAAAAAGACAGAACGAATGAAATGTCCTTAGATGCTCACGTCTTAACTTCCACATGAAACAGATGCTGAAACTGAAAAATAAGGATATTAAGGACTGCAAAATATGATGCTAATTCCATAATTCCACCGCTTATGTTTATGAGATTAAGAAAGATTACCGAAAAGAGACAGAAGGGACGTGTTAACCCGAGCACGCTCAAGCAAGGTGGCTTCATTCGTCAGATTTGTTTTAGTTCAAAGTGTAAAAATCTACATATGTGTGACGTCATACAAATTCTATCCTCTTCCATGGGAAAGGGAATCGTCTACAGGAAGGCACACGGCCAAAAACTTACCAACGAGACATGTTTGATGCTAATCTGGGATTGGGACATTCGTGTCCTGAAGAGCAATCAAATCGACCCATCGAGCAAAACTTCCAACTATTTCAATCGCCTTCCATTAAGTGACAGACTTCCGACTAATCAAGCGGAAAGGAAGTCTATAGTATTCGACATGGTTAAATCTAAGTATTAAAATTTTAGGCTAGGTTTATTTGGACCCTTGGCCACTCACTCACTCACGCTGATAATCATTGGCGATTTTATTCCGCAGCGATGTCCTGTTATGGTTTGCGAGTGTTAGATGCTCAACAGCTTAGACGTTAGACAATCTGGACAAGGTCAGAGGAGCGTAATCCTAAATCCCTAATCCTGTTTATCTTGGCCGGACCAAATGGCGGATGGATGCATATCGGGTCCACTTTGTACAAAATCCTGACTTAGTGCTGAAGCTCCAAATGCTACAGCTTGAGGAAATTATAGATGATTAAATACTGAAGAATGAATACTATTCCTGGACATCAGTGACGTGTCGAACCGTGGCGGCTACAGCTCACAAAAATCAGGGAAGTTTTTGCTGCATCATGTTGAGTTCCGGACGGCAGGAGCCAGAAGAGGAGGAAATAAAAGTCTCTCCAGGATCAGGCTATATTCACTCTGGCAGGCTAGTCAGTGCGTGTGCGTGCGTGTGTGTGTGTGTGTGTGTGTTGGACTTTACCCTGAGCACGTCTGTGTGCTCTCACACCCTGCCTTCCACACACATGGCACTCGGTCCAGTGTGCTGGTAAACAGTCTCGCCGGCCTGCACACAGTGTGCCGCCACCGTTCTGTCGCTCTGCCATCTGCGGCTAACTCGGGGACGGGCGGACTTGGCACGGAGCTTACACAAACCCCCCCACGCACAACATGGACAGCATTCAGCCTGAGCAATGTACTCAGTGCACCGCTTATCTAATGTCCGCTCTCATCAGCAGGCTCAATCTCGTGTTGCGCTGGTACCACGAGGCCCCGAAATCACCTGACCCTTGGGATGGTGGATTACAGAAACACAGGAGGTGTCCTACTTGTTTTTGGAAAACGAGGGTGGGAAACAAGGTAGTCGAAAGAGAGAAACGGTACAAAAAAACCAAAACAGTTGCGTCCAGAAGTCTGAGAACATTAAAGGAAAAGCCTTAATTTTGCGACCTTTCCTTATTTATTACAAAAATAATAAACTTAAAAATTACATCATCAGCAAAAACCTAAATGAACAGTGGCATTTTTTTTTCTTTTTTTTTCTTTTTGGCAGGACTTTATTTACGTCCCCCAAATGACAGCATGAATTCGAGCTAGCCTGGACTCCACACGTTTGTATAAACTTGACGAGCCACGGTAGATTATTAGGTCAAACCCGTCACCGCTTCGTCTGAACACGCGCTTCAACAGAAGAGAGAAGACTCAAATGAAAAACTGACATTTTGTAATCAGAAGGTCAATATTGCAAAAAACAAACTGCATATACGAGATTTCTTTCTTTCTTTTTTTTTTTTTCCTTTGGTCATTTCCAGTTTTAAATGAAACAACCCCCCCACCAACTCAGAAAATCATACCGAGACCAACATCCACCTCTACGACGCTAAACCCAAATTTAACAAGTGTCGCCCCAAGGAGTCGATAATCATCCAAAATGAACCAATCCCTTAAGACTCTCAGTCCAAGGAACCAACAGATGGGAGGAGAATGTTGGATATGTGACAGAGATTCCAGCGAATCCATATTCGTATCGTTTTTTTTATAATAAATAAAGCCACACCTTCTATTCTCAGTCGCTTCAGCATTACTGAGAGCCAGGCCGGATAAAAGCAAAAAAAAAAAAAAAAAAAAAAAAAAAAAAAAAAAAAAAAAAGCCGAGACCCGTGGAAAAGGCCCTGCTTCAGTCAGCCTCGAAGTGCACGTCTGATGCAAAAATACCTTTTAGATGTCAGTCTGAAGGAGCTGTTGAATACGCGTCTGACAGAGAAATAAAAATAAATCAATGAACTGTCAACCTGAAGCAGCGCTCGTCT
This sequence comes from Synodontis membranacea, assembly GCA_025674565.1. Lineage (NCBI taxonomy): Eukaryota > Metazoa > Chordata > Actinopteri > Siluriformes > Mochokidae > Synodontis > Synodontis membranacea. The sequence goes on from JAOVYU010000026.1 coordinate 9,617,573, forward strand.
CGGTTCCGGCTCAGTAGTGAGAAACGCAGCACTTGTTTGACTCCGACGCTCATAAAGCCATACTTTCATCTGACGTCCTGAAACAACGCTCAGTACGGATAGTTCATCCAACGGGAAGTACGGTAACGTCCTCCTCGACCTCCTCGTGACCACCTGAGAGCTCAATTCTCATTTATAAAGCAGTACTATTAAACATAAACGTGATTTATGGAAGATTTTACCAAAATTTAACCCTTTGTTTGACTGAAGTGTACAGCGTGGGCTATTCAGGGGCAAAATCTTCATCAGAAAAAAAAATGCTGTTGGTAGTAAAATTTCAGGTTTAAGACGGTTACGATAGAAATAGCACGATCCGAGGATTCCATTTTACACACACACACACACACACACACACACAAATCCCTTTAAAAGTAAACATTCTCCAATTTTTCCATTTGTTACTGGACTGGAACAACCTGAACAAAATCATCCTTTTGTCTCCGATATCTCAGGACGCTATTTTGTTACGCTGGTACTAACTTTTTTCTTTAATTTTTTTTAAATCAAGGCCTATATTTCAAAACATAAAGAATGTCTGAAAGCTGGAAAAGTTAAATTTGGACCCTCAACGTCCAGATGGGAAGCGCAACGCTTTAACCCAACACTATCTTCGCTTCTTTAAACAGCACGCTGCCTAAATTATTAAAGGCTAATCGTTTTAGGTTTGTAACTTAGTGAGTGCTTTCCATGGTGGGTATATAAACTTTTAAAAAACGGTTCACTCATGTCAAGTCTAGACCGCTGGGAAGTCTTAAAGCAGGCCTGAGCTGATCTGTAACCTTGCCCTAACCTCTCCCTGTATTCCCATGGCGTGTTTGCACCTGCTTCTTCCGAGTTCGGCTTTTCCCACCCCTACTTCCAATAGTGCGAACCTAGCAGCCCGAATTCCCAAAATAAAACCGCGCAGCCTGTTTTCATTGTGGCATCCCGAGAAACACAAAAGTGCTTATGCAATGTCTACTTTCTCGCACTGAGCATTTTCAGGAGTTCATTAAAAAAAAAAAAAAAAAGAAAAAAGTTTTTGATTTGTAGTCAGTCAGCTCCTCTACGCGTGTCCTCAACAGCCATGCAGCACAGGATAATTGGCAGAGGTGTGCATCAGCCAGCGATCGGGAACAAGGGCGGCGATTACATGCTAGGCCCAGATGCTTGGGAGCACCTTCGTCCCTCTCCTCTTAATTAGGCTGCACAACACGGTGAGCGCCGCGGCTATTTTTAGACTCGCGGGCTACCAAAGGCACACGAAGATCTCAAAAGGGTGGAGGGGGGGGGGTGTTTGGGAGAGAACGAGAAAGAGCAAGAGAGAAACAGAGGCTTTGTTTTAGAGGACAGAGGCACGCCAACTGCTCCATTCGCGAGGGCGTGTGGAAAATACAGCTAGGAGGGATCTGGGACAGGAAAGAAAGATGAATTGTTTCCGTTGCAGATTCCTGGAACGTAAAGTTGAACGTAGTACTGGTTTTCTCTAGTTCACTTTAGGACAACGCTGTCTGCTGTGTTACATACGAGGAGAAAAACATTAAAGCGAAGTCGAAAACTTGGTGCAAAGCGTGTGGTTGCAACCTCCATACCTAAAATATCTGCTTTAAGGCCGCGACCCATCCAGATCATAAGACACTGATATCTTTGATATCCCATTAAAACGTTCTGCCAAGCCTCGACAGCAGCCGCTGTCAGTTGCGGCTTGGTTTGGGGGGTTTGCTGACTTCAGATTCCCCTTCAACAAATGGAACGCATGCCTAGTTGGACTTAAATCAGAAGACTTGGCCGGTTTAACATTTTCCACTCCCTCCCCCCACCCCGCCACCCCACCCACCCACCACCACCCCGATTAATGCCGAGCACACGCTATGTAAGTTTCCAAATCTCAGAATTGCTGACCTGCTCACACTACATGATGTTAATGTCTTGAGATCAGATGTTTGGTGGACATAAGGTTACGCACACGACACCAGAGCTCCCAGACGAGGGTCACACGACTACACGGTCCTTCATTACAGACGATCAAAGGTGCCCCAAACCGCGCGGCGGTGGAGCGCGCGTCACACAAGCGATACCATGTAACGTGACAAACCTAGTGGAACGGCAGCTCTGTGGAATCCTCGAGTAAGGATCATTTGCAGTCCCTCTTTCTCCGAACCTTTCCCCAGCGATCGTACCGCTAAAGGTTTCAGCTCATCGGTCGATACGGCTTTACAAATTCCAGCCTGGCCTTTCCGTTCTCGCTGCTGACGAGATGTTGGCATTTGTGGAATGAAATCTGTCTCTCGCCCCATGAAATTCTGTCTTCGCAGGACGGCGAGTCGTAATCTTCTCCGAGATTTACTGAAGTCGAATGTAAGGAATTAGGTCGACTGTATCTGTGTGGGTCTCCTTTAGGTTCTCCGGGTTTCCTCTGACCTCCGGCTAGAAAGAACAGCTCAGCCCTAAGAATAAATGGTGCCATGCAATAGTCTGGCAATCCATCCAGGGTAAATTCTCCTGTCTTACGCCCAGCATTCCGGGGGATAGGCTCAGGATCCACCGCAACCCTGACCAGGATAAAGCGGTTACTTGAAGATGAATGAATTGACTAAAATAAAGTACGTACCCTGGTTATTAGGAGGATTATCTTCTTTTGGCTCGTCTCCTTAACGTTCTGCCTCATCCTCCACGCCAGCTCATTCTTTAAAAGACATAAGCCCGCACTGTCGCTCCGCGTGCCAGCCTCTGCCTCTGCCTCACGCGGCCACCGGGAACACGCCGCTTACAGTGCCATCGAGATGGATGTAACAGATTGTGTAATCTCCCGCTCAGCCCCCGCGCACTATCGATCCGGGACGGCTGCACAACCGTCGGTTTAAATGTCGTGAAGTGCAGGTTTTTATTAGCTGTGATTAGATTAGACATGATATGATTGAGGCTAACTGGATTGCACTCAGAGTGATGGAGTGGAGGGATGACAGATCTGAATTGCTGTCCAGAGTTTGGAGCTCTAATAGGATGGCTGCATAAAAGCTTTCCTTAAGACGTACCGACTGGCCTTGTTTTTTTTTTCTTTTTTTTTTTTGTGGCTTTTGCGCTCGCTTGCCAATTAGGGTTGCCAGAGTTTGTCTACCTAAAGAACTCTTTTTCTTTTTTTTTCCCTCTCTCTCTCTCTCTTTTTTTCCTACCTGACATTGGTGACAGAATTGCTCAAAAAAAAACAACAACAACAAAAAAAACCAAAACAACATGCCTCAAGGTCAGCTAGTAGCAGGATATTTATCCGAATGTTATAAACGAGAACGAGGATTTCAGAAACCACGGCCGCACACTTTAGCAAGAAGTTATTAATTAAGACTAGCAAGATCGTCTAACAGTTTTCGACTTCCATATTAGAAATGGGATAGCAAATACATCAGTAAAAATTCCCACATTAGACCAGGACAAAGAAATAAGTCCCGCCCCCAATTCAAGCTGACTCAAACTAACATTCCAGTTGCTTTTTTAAAATTTTTGGTAAACTACGCTACCAAAGAAACCGTACTTGTGTTTACGATCAAATGGTTACATAGTTTAATAACGGTAAATTACTTATTTATTTATTTTTATTTAACTGAGCGTAGTGCACACGATTTTAGCCGCAATTTCTCAGTGCACGCGCCATCTGTACGGCTGAGAAATGAGATTGTCCGTCTGTTAGCGAATGCCGCCGCACCAGTACGCTTGACATCCTTAGAAATCGAGCTGATAAACAGCCAACGAGAGTCAGAGATGCGCATAATCAATTTGGTGTCACGCGCAGCAGATCCCTGAATCCAGTTCATCATCCATTTGTCAGTGTAAGAGGACAAAGACAAAAACGCAAGTGATGCGTCTATAAGAAATTATTATTCATGCCATACCTGAACGGTTGTTAGTTAGGGGTAGAAAAAACAAAAAACAAAAACAAATATGAGACGGTATAAAAAGAGCTACTTTTATTGCACCATGATTTACTTTCATTTCCCTGCAAGCTTCTGCTGCTTTCAGAAGTAGTACCGGAGCCCTTAGCTTGGGTTGAAATAATCCAGTGCTCTCTGACGTAACACGAGAACAGAGATGACACGGATTCAATGAGGAATGTCGAGTGTATGGAGCACATGACTGGAGGCTTGGACTAAGTAACCACGCTGGAATAAGATGATGAAAACGTGGCCAAGCTCCTTAGTGTGCAGCCCCGCAGCAGGGCAAAAATAACCAGTGTCAATCTTTTTGGCATATTCAATGTGGCCCATGGCTCTTGGAGAATGAAAAGGGAGGGAGGGAGGAGGAGAAGGAGAAGAGAGAAAAGAAACAAGGGATGAAGGAGAAAGATGGGAGGAGCAAAAGCGAAGCGAAAGGAAACCCATGCATAATGCATCACGGCGACAGGAGCGGCATGGCGTATTTACTCGATCGGATTTCGGTGGAAACAAACAGAATTGACCATCCCTGAGATTTATCACATCGACCACCCGAGGAATCGCGCTACGAAAGGCGTCCAACGGTTCGATCTCTAATAGGGTCAGACTTTACGGTACACCATCAAGGGTCATGGTATACTGAAGCTGGGGAAAAAAAAAAAAAAAAGAAATAACTTCTTCGCTACTTCATTAGCCGATTGATTAACCAGGATCGGTCATTTTGTGCGTAGGCTTTCTGTGCTTAATCATCTGCGACAGAGTTGCCCCCCCCCCCCCCCTACTTTGTTTGCATGTCTGGGCTAGAACAGAATATGAAGATGCAACAACTTAAAGATCTAACTTGGGGCTATAGGAGACACATGGCACAGATGTCTCTGTATAAATAAGCACAATTACAGCCGTTTAAGCTCTGATGCAATTATTCCTGTCTGGTTTTGATGCTCGGAATGTCAAATCTGTTTTTCCATGCGCTCAGAGCACTGTGTGGCGTTTGCCAACATCCGCATTTTCAGCGTGTTTTTAGGGAGGGGAGGGGTGGGGTGGGGTGAAATAATCAGTACTAAAGCAGATGGAGCAAACATTAGCATGTCTACCTGAACTCGCCTGCTAATCT
>JAOVYU010000026.1:9717834-9734604 GCA_025674565.1 Synodontis membranacea
GATCTTTGAGTTCAGCTCATGCAAAATGGGAGCAAAACCGAAAGTGTTGCGTTTATATTTTTGTTCAGTATATATCAGAGGAGCCACCATGCAAACTTTCTGTTGTATGTAACTGTATTTTTTCTTGTGAATCGCTTGTGAATTTTTCATATAAGGTTCGACTAAAAAGAAAAACAGTCATTAGTTATGTAAAGAATCTATGATGTACAGCATGACTTTAACGTGGACCACACTATAAGGTCTCGTCCTGGTTACAGCCCTGGTCTTACCACGGAGCACGAATCCTATGAGATAGCTATTGTCAGATTTGCCTCCATCATTACGCACACTTACTTGGACTGCATTGTCTCTTGCCATTCTCTGTTCATCTCTTGCTTGAACGGGTCACTAGTGTGACGACTGGATTGTCCCCACCATGCAAGAGGGCCAGTGCCTGTGTAGATCACGTCTCTATGAATTTGTGTTATGTGGGCCTTCGCCACTCTTTCTCAACCTCTTAACACACACATCTAGCAGACTCGATTGCACACTCTTGTACTCTTGTAAAATTGTACTCTTTTTAATAATATGACCAAAGTAAGAAAACCTTGAATGAATTTATCTATCATGATCAGGTATGGACCAGGGCCAGATGACCAAGACAGCTCCAGTTCCAGCTTTACAGGTACACTGATGATTGGAAATATACTAATGAATGTATCACCAAATGTCCATTCACTTTAATAGGAACACCCTTATCAGCTCATTCATGGAATCATCCATTCAGCCAATGCTTATTATCCCAATTTCATTTAGCTGCTTTCATCGAGACACCAACAGGCATGTTGTTTCTTAAATATTGGAACACGTTTTCTCCATCTAGGGTAAAAAGCAATCCTTCTTTATGTCATAGCAAACTCGATAAATAAAATATGGCGCAACATTCTGTGATATTATTTCCCCAGGCACGCCGAGGCGCTGTGGATATTGACGTGAGCGCTGCGAGTTTCTATCGATCAAACCCCAAACAGAAGAACCCAGCTATGAGAAGAGCCTATGATATGGAAGGTAAGGTTTAGTCTTTACGAATTGCCTCGTGTAGTTAACCATTATAAGGATTGTTCAAGCTTGTATGTTTAATCTCGTACAGGTCTGGTGGAGCTGCTGAACCGAGCTCAGGGCTGCAGTGCCGACGACCAGCGCGGCCTCCTGAGAAAAGAGGACTTGATCCTGCCTAATTTCCTTCAGCTGCCTCTGGAGGAACAGGACGAGGACGAGGAACAGCAGGAGGAGCAAGAGAGTGCAAGTCCTCTGGAATTCGGGTCTAGGGAAGATCTAGGAGAACCCACTTCAGACACGAAAGGAGAAGCGGCAAATTCTTCCACGTCTTCGCTTTGCTCCACAGAGCCCGTAGACAGGAAGCTAACTAAAGAGTGTTCTAATCCGGCTCGGGAAACAGTGGTATGAGGTGGAGCTCTGCCGTAATGGATGTATTTCTATTTTGAGAGTGCTTGCACTGAACATGAAGGCTGCTTCGGTAATGGAGGACTCTTGGCTCAAAGAGCTTGGACTTGGTTGGAGGACGAAATAAGATGTTTACAGTTCTTGTGGATCAGCACAGTGTTAATGTTCAGTGAAATGTATTTATTTGAAAATGATTGTCAAATGTCAAATATATATATATATATTGATTGCTTTAAGAAAGACCTTGGGTTTCTTTTATGGGTTTAGATTCCGTTTTTTTTCTTTCTTTTTTTTTTTTTGTTTTACACCCACCCACCCACCAGCCAGCTCTCGCCATCCTATGCCAGCTACCGGGGTCCAGCGTCCTCCGAGACACATTCAATCTGTTGCTTATAGCTACCTATCGAGCAAAGATGCTCCTAAAACGTTATCTTGAATGTTACCTTCATTCAATTTTAACCCAACAGTCAAAGGTGACATCCCATGGAAAACTCTTTTTTTTCCCCCTAGTTGTTTTTGAAATAAGATACGTGCGACTTGGAACTTTTGACGTGTGATCTTCTGAAGCGAACTGTTACCTTCCCAATCTTTATTGGCCATCGAAAGAAAACAGGCAGAGAGAACAAGCCAGTTACAAAAGAAGTTGCTTGCTTGTTATGTAGACACTCCACTCATTTTTATGGTTATGGTTCCGCCCGTCATTAACACATGACCACCTACAGCTATCTGGATCAAGAGGAGGGAGCCGTGCCGACTCTGTTGGAGTTGACCACGAGTCCAACAACAAAAGAAAATGTTAACGTTAAACGCTGTATTGGATATCGTAATAGATTTCTGCTTTTGGTCTGCACCTTAGTTCGCTTGCATGACCAGTCGAAGTTCTGAGCTAACATTAACCAGTTAGCTAACTTAAACATTCTTTCCGTGACGTTAAATTTAGATGTTAAAGCATGTAGTTCGACATGCCTAGTTTGCTAGGCTACATTATCTGAATTGACCATCGAATTGGAGTAATAAGCAACTCCCTGTTGTATTCCTGTAAGCACTAACATTACCCAGGGCTCTTTTTTAGCTGTTAGCTTGGCAAGGTAACATACCCAACATACCAAGTTAGCTGTTAGCTTGGCAAGGTAACGTACCCAACGTTAGGGATGTGACAGGACACACAAGCTACGTCGATGTCACGTTACGTTGATGCAACTGTAGCAAAACAATTCTATGGGTGTTGATGTCAGAGTTCTTGTTTAAAGATGTAAGCCAATCAGAGTGGATATATTTGCATAATCTGCAAAATCAGCCTGTCTTATCCTTTCTGGTTTTCATATCATTGCTAAAATGGAATGAGAAAAAAATAACCAAGCTTGCCTTTTTTTTTTTTTTTTTAATTAAAAACTCATTGCAGGGAATAATATAAAACAATTGAGAAGTGGATGGTGTATCCATTTTAAGTTTGAAACGTAGATATCGTACTGTAAATCATGAAAAGGCACGGCTAGCGTGTCTAATTCGCTTGGAAAGCCCAATACTGTATTTCTACAAGGTTTTGAAATCAGAATCAGAAAGAAACGCAGAATCAGGGAGAGCTTTATCGGACACGTTTGCTTGCACACACGAGGAATTTTACTGGTGCTTCCGGTACTTCCGGTACACTGACTCACATTATTCGCAGATTAATTCTTTAAAATTTGTACATACTGGTTCTCAATTGGCTCCAGTCTGCATTATTATTTTTTTGAAAGTTATATATATATATATATTAGTACAATAATAACTAATACAATTCCGGATGTGCTCCGGCACAAAATGAAGTTGTGTTGATCATAACTGTAATGAGTTACTTTTGCGGATCTTTTCGGGGTCATGAAGGGTGCAGGAGCTTAAAGCTTTCGGAGAAGGGTGTAATGCAGCTTCACTGTTCCACCGTGTCCTTCTGTGTGTGTGATGGCTAAAGGATATGGGAAGAGAAGAGGAGAGTGGATGAGATAATGGATGGTGTGTGATCTGTTTGGCCTCCTGATGCTGATGGATGCCTGTGGCGCTTTCCTGCCTCATAATGCGTGCGTACACACACACACACACACACACACACACACGCACACACACACAAATGCAGGCACATCCAGTTCTCTGCATCTCTCTCACTCTTCCTCACTCTTTTGGGAAAGTCACTTCCAGGAGACGTCCTGTCTTTATGTCCTCCTGAACAGACAGTGAAGAGGAGGTAAGCCTTAATCAAATTCAGAGTAAGAATCAGCCATCACAGCTTCTGACTTCCAAGCTGAAGGGAAGGGGGGGTGGGGGGTGAGAGTGGGGGAGTGTGAGAAGGAGGTGGGGCAAGAAAGTAGAAAACGGGAGAGAGGACAGAGAAAATAAGAGGTCCGGAAAGGAAGGAGTGTTCACAAGGTACTGGTTCGCTCTCTAATCCTTAGCCATCTTTTTTTTTTTGTGGAAATCAAAAATTGATAAGTCCTTCTCCAGGGCTGTGTCGGTACTCAGTGGGGTTTTCCTGTTTACTCTACTGCCTCCATTTACTTGTCACCAGCGGCAGGCTAGGCATAACCAGCATCCTCCGTCTCAGCAAGGTAAGGGTTCGTTTTAAAACCCTTGTGTGGTATAATTACGGGATTTGTTAGTGCCGTAAGAAGCAATTTAGGAGCGTTTCCCAGCAAATAGGCGTACTGGGTTCCTTGTGATAATTGCTTGTTTGTAATTGCTGCACTGAACGGAACCCCACTGAGATGAGCAGATTTCTGCATCGTTCCTCACTGCTTCACTTCTTCAAAGTTCAGGGACAGAGTCGAGCAAAGGAAACCTTCTACGTAGCTCTGCATCAGCTCTGCATCAGCTCTGCTCTCATTTCACCCAGAACCACCTTTTGTGTACGGAAATGTGCTTGTGTGTGTGTGTGTGTGTGTGTGTGTGTAATAAATGCTTTTTCTTTAAGAGAAATGAACTATTTTACTTGTTCGTCAGATTCCTTACATTGATTAGTGGTTTTAAAAAGCTGTTACTCATTCTCTGGCGGCACAATCTGGTTCAAGCTTTAAATGACATTTTCTTTGTATGACGTGCTGATCATTTCTGTAAATTCATTCAGATACAGGAAATGTCGAAGGTCCGTATCTCTTATATTGCGTTATATTGGTAGATTTGGGGGTGTTTTTTTTTTTTTTTTTATGACTTCACTTAACCAAACACTCACAAGCTACTGGTTAATTTACAGTATATCACAGCTAATCATATTGAGTCAGACTTTTCTAACGAATTGGGCGAGAAATCACTTTAAAATTAGGCGGACGTCGCATTGGATCCTTTGATTTGTAAGGAAAATGGAAAAATGTGGATTCGGTTAAAGCTGTAGATTTAAGACAATACTGGGTCTATAATGTCAGCCAGTTTGTAAGGCATTGATACTAATCCAAAGAGAGATAGGAAAAAAATAATATCGATATTCATCATTACTATGTGCTGCTGGTAAGGTGGCATTAATGAGAATTCTGAAGCTGTCATCAACGTCTGTTTCCACTTTGGCTAACGGTTTCAGAAATTACCCACAATGCCTTATGATTACCATTTGACAGTGGAATGAATGAGAATTAACCCTTGCTTCGTCTCTAAACGAAGACGTCCTTACAAATGTTTTTTTGCAAAATTTGAACTGTGGTTGAATAACGTTAGCCATCACATCAGCTTTCGGGGAATCTTCCAGGAGTTCTATAGCGTACAATTCATTATTCCTCATGCAGCAAGAGATATCTTTCAGATGACCCTAGTGTAAATTATACATTTATTCTATAAATAAATTGAGAGTCTCTGGAGGCAGATCAAGTGGTACAGGAAGTGCATCCTGGAGCAACCTGGACTGTGGATATACACCTAGACCTAGAGTAGTCTATAGAACATTCCTAGAATATATTTTTACTATATAAAATGGAAATTAGAACTGCTTTAAGAAGGCTAAAACTCACCTCACTGAACACAAAAAAAAGGTACAATTTCAATCTCAGACAGCTAACCCATTCATTATGCTACCTGTAACAGCCCTAAAGTTCTTCTAAACACACAGTGCCCTAGTTCTCCCACGACACAGAAAGAACTTATAGATATTCAGGCGGGAGAATCATATTCTGAGATCAGGCAGGTGGCTTCTAAACGTGCCATCAAGAGCCTATGCCTGACACTTACACCACTTCATCTGTCAGATTCCTATTGCCTTCTTGTTGCCATGGCAATACCGTCTGGTGATGCAGACTGTTCGGGGAGTGGCGGAGTAGCGCCTGGCTCTGTTCCTCGGTTGGCTTTTGTATCGGTACTCAACCTGACATAGCCACCGAACGGTTTTGCTGGCACCTGCTAGAGACAAAACTAATGAATGCCAACTCTCTCTCGGATGTTTCATCAGGAGGTAATGCATGGATGAGTCACTGTCCATCACTTTTTATACATACACATGTCACCTCCAGACACTCACCTCGTTAGTACGATGACATGGTATTAAAATAGTATTTACTCCACTGTGCTTTTTTTTTTTCTATTCTGGTCACAGAACCCTCTTGTTTACTTCCTGTTTCTGAAAGATCGTGTTGCTGCTTGTCTCTCGGTGTCTTATTAGTCAATTTATAAGTAAACTAGAGTACTGAAAGTAATAAATTGTCATCATTGACATACCACGGCACAACAATAAAATGTGTCCTCTGCATTTAACCCATATGTTTCATCAGGACACACAGTAGCGGGGGGGGGGGGCTAGCTATTTTAGCGCCCAGGGAGCAGTGCTTTGGGGCGGTACTTTCCTCGGGGTCACTCAGTGGTACCTTGCTGGTCGGGGATTCGAACCTGCAACCTTTTCAATTCCAAATACGCTTCCCTAACCATTAGGCCACCATTAATCTGCCCATTAATTATCATGTACTGTACTATAGTTCACCGTGTCACGCTCATTGAACTCTCCATAACTTCAGTCTGATACGACAAAGTTACTCGAATGAACTCGAGTTCCTTTCTAGCACGCTTAGCACTGCTTGACTCTATAGCATAAAAGAACTGATTTAGAATAGGACTATCCGGTGTTACCCAGATGAAGATGGGTTCCCTTTTGAATCTGATTCCTTTCAAGGCTTCTTATCCTCATGTCGTCTCAGGGAGTTTTTCATTGTCACTGGCACATCTGGCTTGCTCACTAGGGATAAATTTATAAGCCCAAATTTCACTTCATTCACCTTGAAAGGGACCAACACACAACCGCTGCTGACCAGATAATATTACGAGCATAGTGATGGCAATAAAATTATAGTCGCGCCGTAGTGTGTGTAGCAGTGGTACGTTAAAGTGGTAGAACAGTCTGATAAAATGTCTATCTCAACAACTGGGCCACACCGGCGGTATGTGGTCAGCTTATCTGATCCAAAGTCCATGACTACAGCATAGATGTGTGTTTATAAGGAATAAAACATGACAAGGCATGCTGTTATAGACAAATAATCAATTATCTGATGGTACCAAAAAGTTGATTATTTTCCAATAATTTCACAACCCTAGGTGTGTTATTCCTTTTATACAACAGCAACACAGCAATGTATATTTGTATATAATGTAAAAAACAATACTTTTTTTTTTTTAACCCATTTGTAGCTACAATTAATATTGTGGAACTTCTGCAAGACAAGCTATGTTATGTCAGCTATAAATAGTTGCTCTCTCACCGGACTCTTTTTTTTTTCCTTCTCTCTCTCCTACTGTAGTTACTGTGATTAGTGTATTTATAGAATTTTATTATTTTCCATGCACCTGGCTCTGTTAGCACTGGTGCTGCTGTTCATCAGTTCATACATTTTTTTTTTCTTTCGGCTCATCCCGTCAGGGATCTTTTTGTTCCCATGTTCGATTTGGCAAAGATTTTTATTTCCGGATGCCCTTCCTGACGCAACCCTCCCCATTTATCCGAGCTTGGGACCGGCACGCAGGAATACAACACAGTGTGCACCCCCTTGCGGCTGGGTATTTTTTTTTTTTTTTTTTTTACAGCACCTGGCGTTCTCCCATCCAAATACTAACCAGGCCCACCCCTGCTTGTTCATCAATTCCTCAGTACTGAAAATTGAGAATTCAACAGCGCTGTTTTATTCAACCCTTTGTTTGTCTTGTAAATCATGTAAATGTCAATACTCATATTCTACTTACAGTCAGTGATTTTAGGGTCAGTGTTTACTCTCTCTGCTCTCATGGGGCCCCCGTTCTATTACACTGAGCTATCAAGCACATGGACTACGTGGCACTAAGGATCGATTTGATCAACACTGATCTCCTTGTTTCTAGTTCTGACTACATTTTTCTTTATTTCGTATACTTCTTGCTTTGCACCACTGTCTGTTTGAATTAGACTCTAACCCTGTGATATGGACTTTCATGATGATTATTTTAATAAAGAGACAGATAGTTACAAATTGTGGGCAATTTAGAGAGTATTAGCTTTAAGAAAAAAAAAAAAACCCCACCAAACAAGCTCTAGTCCGAAGCCAAGTACGCAATAAATCCCAAATTCGTAATTCACCCAAATATAGAATATGCTTGAATCCCCCTTTTAATTATAACTTCCCCCAGGTTATAAAACGATATTATTCTCATGCGTTGCTTCATGCAATGTAAAATTGACGCGCAATACGAGGATAGCCAGGGCACGACTTTGCGACACAATCTTCCTGTAAGGTCACATGGCCTCACTGGGATCTGATGCAGAAGTGGTTCATAATGAGCTTCCTTAGTAACAAATACTGAAGCACATGTGAAGAAATAATTGAACTGAGCTGAGCTTGAACGGAGTTCCACTTTTTTAGATGAATGAATCCCCAATGATGCTGTTTTTTCTCATTCAACTCATTTTCTTCACAGTTGATCTGTCCTCGAGAGAAGCCATGGAACAAGCAGAGAATAAAGTCAGTGGTCAGGTGTCTAAGGGTGTCGTCTTTAATAAAGCATTGCCTTTGTTTAAATCAAAGCTTTACATACTGTTACTGTTACGTTGTTTCTGGCTTCATTTGAATTCTCATTATTATTTTTATTTATTTTTTTTTTTTTGCAACAGACGACCTCGCCACAAAAGCAGACGGTCAAAAATCGGTCCAGATCGACAGATGAGGTGCAGCAAGCGAAAAAGGTAATGAAGTCCACTCTTCGCAGACACTACTTACAGTATATGTGCTCTCAGTTCCACCTGATACCTGACATCTACCCTGAACTTGTGAACGCAGGCAGGTTTTAATCTGCTGCTGGCCAAACTGAATGAGATCTCTCTCAAGATTCCTGTGTGCGGTCAGAGTGTCATGTTGCGTAGGAGAATAATTTCAGCGGCTGTGCAGCACCACCTAGTGTTTCATGTTTTATAGATGTGTGTATGTGTGTGTGTGAGAGAGAGAGAGAGAGAGAGACTACAGAGCATGCTTCTAAAATCTCTTTAATGTTCAGCCTTATTAATCTTTTGCTTCTTGCTCCAGGCCTTTCATACGCCACAGAAGTCCCTTCCAGCTAAACCAGAGACGGAGAAGCTGGAGGTATGCCTTTTATGGACATTTATAGATTTGCCACGTTATATAAAATAATAATAAAATGAATATTGATAATAATAATAACAAAAACACACACACACAGGCACAGATGCTGCCCTTGGATTCTCTGTACACGCGCCTTCAGCATTCTCAATCTTAGCCTGGAGCTGATTTATTCTGAGCCGTATGTCTGTCTGCTTTCCCTCTCTGTGTGCTCCGGGGCTAATGATGTGTCTGTCTTGCAGGCGGACACCGAGGAGCTTTGCGCTTCCTCCGAGGAGCTAAAATAATGGCACCACTCAGACTGGGGTTATAGTAGAATTTACATAAAAACCACAAAATGCATCTTGTTTACACCACTGTATCTGATACCATGTCTTCTGCCATGAGATGTGTATTCCACATGTATTATTCATTAGTGAATCAAAAGAATAAAGTATAATCACAATTCTGCTGCAAAACACCAAGAGATGGTTTGAAAGGATTATTTTATTTTTTTTTTTTCTTCTCCAACACAGATCCTAGTCTAAAACGACTGTAGCTATGAACCCTGGATTTGATTTATTTATGAGGATCAGTAGAATCATTACTGGATCACATCAAATGTTTGCATAAAATCTGTGCTTTTAATGATCTATAAAGCATTACATCACAAACCTTTGGTAGTTTTTTTTTTTAAACATATATTTATTTATTTATTTATTTATTTATTGCATAGTATCTTAGAAAGGAAAATGATGCATTCTGGAGCTATTACATGTCCCCAGCGTTGTCATGTTGTGTGTGTTTAAAGCTTGGCACTCCCCATGGTCTGCTGCAGTGGGCAATAAATAAAGCATTATTGTTTGGAGCTCAGGGATTATCCCAGCACCGCTTCAAGACAAAAGCAGTTTGAGGCTCCTGCAGGAGGTGAGTGAAGCTGTGAAGGCTGATAGTCTGCTAAGTCACTCAAACACACACACACACACAAACACTGGGATGTAGAAAGAATGACAGCAAGCAACTCCGGAAGCAGGTGGGAATGGCAGTCCTTCCTGTCAGTTCGATATTAGAAAAAGTGTCAGCTCAGGTGTGTGACGAGAAATACGTGGATGGGTTGAGTAAAAAGTTCTGGAATGATTGATATTCGGGAGAAAGACTACAGCTCGACGTTCTCCGTCGTTAAATCGCATTCTGTCTTTCTCCACTAGTGGCAGAGTTTCCACACTTACTACTAACCCCATCTCCTCCCTATTATTCTACAAATCCTAACCAAGAGTCTACGCTGGGTGGGCTGGGTATCTAAATCAGAAGCTGCTCATAATGACAGCAAGGATGGTCAGCCAAATATTCCTGCCAAGTTTTACATTTCCACAATCACTCTTCATGACATTCAGATGAACATTTCCTCCAATTATCTCTCCAATTTGGTCACCTGCCAATTCCCACCCACCAGCCAGCTCTCCCCTGTATACAACAACTAGGATGAAGGCTAACATATGCGTCCTCCAAGACATGTGAAGCAAAAGGACAGCTAAGCACATGTATTTTTATCCCGATCTACATTTTGCTCAACAAAGAGTAGCCTAATACACAGAAAGCACTGTCTTCCCTCTTCCACATACACGAGCTCACAGATGTCCACAATTGGCTAGTGATGCTGTGATTGGCAATGGAGATAGATGGATATTCCTCCCACCATTTTCATGGTTTGAACTTGCAGTCTCCCAGTGAGAGATCAAACACCTTTCTATTCCACCACTCAGAAGCCAAATTTACTGTTAAATACAGATCTTGATTGACGGTATGAAACAAGGGGCATCAGCTGCTGGAACACGGTCCTGATGAGATCAAATATTATGCAAATGATTTTCTCGGAAAGCAGATGATCAAAGCAGAGGCTAGGTACAGGGCTACAGTCATTAGATCACAAAGGGGAGAACTTAGAGACACGTTTCATTTTAAGGTCATTAACTTCTCTGGTCTGAATATGACTGAAAATGGGATGTCTTTATGAATAAAAAGCCATCCACAGAAAGAAAATGTTTAAAGACCAATGGATGAAGAAGTGTCGATTCTCTCGACATACATCTAATTGGCAACAGATAAGTCTTAGAATACAGAAGCTTATAGAGTCTTATAGAGTCTTATAATATAGAGTCTTAGAAGCACCACCATGGAATAGATCATAAGCACTACAAGTTTCATTATTTATATGTAAACTAATGATTAATGGTTAAGAATTAAAAGGTAAAATGCTGGCATTTAGGAATTTTATATAGCAGGACCATTACAAATTTCAGTTGAATCCTTCTAAAACAAGCACAATGAACATACATTAAGAATGTTTTTTTTATTTTTTTTTTTACGTTTAATAAAATGATGTTTCGTGGTTTTCCAGGTTATGGTTTGAATGGATTATATGGAACGGTTGCTGTTTGAATAAATCAGAAATGCGTGTGCACCACTATTAACCCGTTTCTCACATATAGACTGAGAAAAAAAGAAGCAAGCATGTGTCTCCTTGTCCAGTGCTCAAACTTTTTGCGTGGATTTTGCGATGTACAGTACTTGGGGTGTTTCAAACACATGAAAGCAGAACCTCATGTTTACTGACTTTTTATTATTATTATTTTTATTTTTTATTTTTTGCCCTATGGGAGCCCATTCCAATCCACACACCTTATGGAGAATTTTTCTGGCAAGCTTTCTAAAAAAAAAAAAAAAAACAACCCACTATTTTAACCTGTTTTTATATCAGTTAAGAGCCCATTATTTGTTATTAGGAAGTGAGACAGCGTATTTACTAATGAATGCCTGCAAAGAATGGACATTAAATTGAGCTTGTCTGGAAGATTACAAGCCGGCTGATTGCGGTGAGATCGTCAGCTGCACAAATCAGAGGCAGTTTATATGAGGTCATCCCAGCAATATGTGTGTCTTCTTTCACAGGCGCCATTCTGAGCAGTGTGCTCTCTGAACTGTGCCATTTCCAAATGAAATCAGGGGAATTTCAGCGCAATAAAAGAGACAAACAGGTGGCATATAATCCGACTCATTATTCTAAATTATTCATTATGGCCTGCAGAAATTCATTACCACCAGAGATTTACTCAGTAAATTTAGTGAGCATTAGGATGCTTGCTAAAAAAACACCAAAATCCTTTTACTCAATGCACTTTTGTCTAGACATGATTACAGATGGCTAAACATCTACTTTCCTTTATACAATCTAGAGGAAAGTAGTTAATACATGGAAAGCCTGCTGATACATTGTCTGGGGCTTTAAAGTTAATTGGTAAATAATTACTACTTTACGTCATAGCAGAGGACACCAACCCCCGGTCCGTGGAATGGTACCGGTCCAGGGATCATTTGGTACCGGTCCGCAAAGAAAAAATTTCGTGGTTAAAATTATGGTTATTTTTCTTTCATTAGTCTTCCAGATCTTATTCTGAAAGGCGACTGTTTCCGCCCTCGCCTCACTACCGCACATGAGTCTGGCACGCTGTTTCACGCATCAGCGACACAAACCAACACTTGAAAAAAAAGTGCCGAAAACAAAATTCACTGGAGAGCTTTTTCGGGAAGGAAAGAGCAAACGATGGGACAGCAGAAAGGCCAGAATGGGTTGAATCGCAACAGGTGATACACAAGCTCCACACCTGCTCTACGAACCCCCGCGCCTCTACCCGGTCCGTGGAAAAATTTTCATGCATGAAACCGGTCCGTGGTACAAGAAAGGTTGGGGACTGCTGCGTTATAGCATAAGTGCACTATACATGATAGTGCTGTATAGAAACAAGATTCATGTGTCCCAAATCTACAGCTACTACCCGACCCACTATGTGAAGAGTCCTCAAGCTTCTTCTAGCCAGGGACACATCTAACTGTGAAATAAATTCTGCAACCCAAATCTGTACCAATGTATGTCATGCACTGTACATTAATTAAATGTGTGCAATAATACGTTTGTCTACTTGTTAGAAACATAGAATCTGTATTCCTGAAGTTTTTACCAACAGTACAAATTAGGTCCAAGTTATTTGGACCTAATAACTTATTATAATTATTATTATTATAGTAATTATTTTTCGACGGATTCATTTTTGAGTTATTAAGATTGGGATTAAAGTCATTCAAATAAAAAATTGTCAGGAATTGTCATTGCTCAGTCAGGAAGACTATGGTAACTCAAATAACCACTCTTTACAACTGTGGTGAACAGAAAAGCATCTCAGAAGACCACGTCGGGTTCCCTTCTTGTCAACCAAGAACACAGACTTCAGTGGGCACAGACTGACCAATAACTGGGCTATTAGAGAGAACTATTAGAGATTGGAAACACATCAGGGTGTTCAATGTCCATTGGAATAATTGTTTAATCAGTGTAGCGTGCCATAATCAGACACAATGTCTATGTGTCTTTGTGCCTTCTGAATTTGTATTTGTATTGTATAAGATGCAATACTTCAGGATAGATCTGCCCGAACTCTGTACTTACATCCTGCTACCTACACTTCCTTTATGGAACATAGATATTAAAACATGTTACATGCTTCGCACCAGCGTCTGAGTTTGAACAGGACAACATACAGGACACTGTGTGTTGTCCTCTTTAAACTCATAATACTCTTAATGGAATCAATACCCCAGAACTGTTAATACTCTTACTTGCTTTGGCCACACCACAAGATTTACATATTGAACATATAGCTGAATGAAAATCACAGAACTTTTTTTCCCTTCTTGTGTCAAAAAACCCCTTAATTATCAGATTTGCCTAAAATAAAACACCACACATTTTCAGATTCTATGGAATCTATGGAAGCCCATTTCTGCCAGGTAGAAAAGGAAGAAAAAATGCATATTGCATAATGCATATTTATCTTTATTTTTGGCACCAGCGGAATGTCAGAATTATGACTAATTAGCTTATATTATGTCTTGTGCTGCCCTGGGGGTGCCTGATCTCACCTGTTCTCGGAAGCTAAGCAGGGGTGGGCCTGGTTAGTACTGGGATGGGAGACATCCAGAGAAGGCCGGGTGCTGTACAAAGACCCAGCCACGAGGGGGTGCACACTCTGGTGTATGCCTGCGTGCCGGACCCAAGCCCGGATAAATGGGGAGGGTTGCGTCAGGAAGGGCATCAGGCGTGAAAACTCTGCCAAATCAGCCGTGCGAACAAAAAGATCCACTGTGGCGACCCCTAGTTGGGAATAGCCGAAATGGAGAGGAGGAGGAGGAGCTTATATTATGTCTTGTCTCAGAATTGTTACTTACTATCTCTATTTTCTGTCTTAAAAATTTGCCTTATTATCTCAAAATTTTTAATTTTATTAAAAGAACTCACAAATTATCTCAAAATCCTTACTCAGAATATTTACTTATTCCAAAATTCGAATTTTATATTTCAGTATTCTGACTTATTATCTCAATCCTCTGACTTATTATCTCAAAATTATGACTAATCTCTGGACTCATTTCAAAACACTGACTTCTTATCTCAAACTTATCTCAAAGCTCTGACTCATCTCAAATTTTGGACTTATCTAAAAATTTGACCCATTATCTAAAAAAATTTTATTCGGATAAGTCTTTTGACTTATCTCAATATCATGGCTTATTATGTCAGAATTCTCACTTATTAACTCCAAAATGTTGACTTATCTCAAAAACACAGATGTACCACCTCAAAATTTTTCAAAATCTGGACTTTTTCTGACTGATTCTGACTATAAATGTTGGGTATCTTAACATTCTGACATTATCTCAAAAGTTTACTTATTACCTAAAATTTCTGATGGTATTATCTCAGAACTTTGACGACTTATCTCACATTCTGGTTTATTAGCTGAAATCTTTGGCGTACTATTTTATGCAGGAAACTTTGACATATTTTCTCAAAACTTCCATTCACGGTTTCAAGATTTTGTCTTATTTAAAAAAAAAAAAGAAAGAAAAAGAAAGAAATAATATGCCAAAATTCTGGCAAATAATTCTGATGCAAAAAAAAAAAAAGCAAAAAAGGAAAAATTGTTATGCACTATTGTGGGCTGTTGAGGTATATTGATGGAGTTCTATTTATTAAAATACACTACCAGTGTAAACTAATATAAATATCTAAAGAAGCATTGTAGTTGTGTTTTTAATGTTACATTGGTGTGGTACTTCAGATTCACAAAAATAAGCTTTCAGTTTCATATTCTTTTACAACACACCAAGGAAATAATTTAAATATTGACCACCTGTGCATTCTAAGATCCACTCTGGTCCATCACTGAATTATGCACTCTTCAACGATATTATAAAAACATCATATGGGAACATTTCTCTCAATTTGAGGTCAGATTTTAGTGACCCCTTTAGTTCCCGGAAAGCTGTTTTTTGATGACTCAGTGCAGAACATACATTAGAGAGTGCTACCTGTCACCAAAAACATATTGTGTAGAATTGTTGTTGTAAACAACAACATAATTCGCCTAATGTGTCTTCTGTCCAATTTCATCAAGGTATTTTCAGAAGTGTGTCTGCTGGTTATTGTTTGCAGATGCTCCTTGGTGCTTTGAGAAATCCATTATGTGAAATTGCTATATTTATTTATAATCAAATTGCTTTGAAATGTGTATTTCTGTAGCATGATTCTCATCCACATCTCTCTCTCTCTCACACACACACACACACAAACACATTCCGTATATGATTAAGTTTTGCTTTAATAAGCAGATCTATGGCTTTTTACATGCTTAATTGTAATATTGTTGAGATGCTCCAGAGAGGATTTGAATTAGAATAATGATGGTTATCGGTTTCACTCCCAGAGAGTTATATTGCATCATTTATCATCATGAATCATGGAATTGATTGAACTGTCTTCCTGTTTCGACACCTCCTTTTAAGTATGGGCTGCATTTTTAATGCAACTCATCTGAAATCCTTGTTTTTGTAACACATTCAGCAGATGGGGCAGACTCCAGTAGCACAGATAGAAATACGCGCAAAAAAATGTCCAAACACGAACTCAAATTTGTACTCAGGAAACATTTCAAATCTGATACACAAATGTTCAGAGGCAGAAGATAAAGAAGATATAATCCAAAGATGAATCCCAAGCAGACAAGCCAAGGTCAATAAACACAAAAGGCATACACAGATGCTCACTGAGTAAACAGCATGAAAAAAATCTGATGCCTGAGTGGAGAATATGCTAAAGGCTAATGTGTTTCCTGTAAGATTAATTAAAACTTTGGCACGCAGGTGACAGAGACCTGCGGTGAGGAATTATAGTGATCTGATGTGATAATTCGACTGTATTATTTACTGTATTGAGCCACATGGCAAGATGGAAACTCATTTCTGCCAGCTAAAACAAAAAAGAAAAAGAAAAAATGCACAACAATTACTTTTTCTTCACTGATACCACCATAAATATGTTCATATTTTGACTGATTATCTGATTTGTTGTACAATTCTGACTTATCCTCTCTAGATTTGGATGTCTTATATCAAAATTCTGATGTGTTATCTAAAACTTGTGACACTATCTCAGAATTCTGATATATTATCTCAAAAGTGTGACATTATCTCATAATTCTGATGTATTATCTCAAAGTAGTGGCATTATCTCAGAATTCTGATATATGATCTCAAAATTGTGACACTATCTCAGAATCTCAGAATTCTGATGTATTATCTCAAAATTGTGACACTATTGTGAAAATTGTGACATTATCTCAGAATTCTGATGTATTATCTCAAAATTGTGACACTATTGTGAAAATTGTGACATTATCTCAGAATTCTGATG
>JAOVYU010000026.1:9743581-9751081 GCA_025674565.1 Synodontis membranacea
ACAGTAAACCCTCGTTTATCGCGGTTAATCCGTTCCAGACTCTACCACAATAAGTGAATTTCCACGAAGTAGTATTTTCGGGTAGTTAGAGCATAGAAAACCTGTTTACGACCTTCTAAATACGTTTTTTAAAATTATTAGAGCCCTCTAGACATGAAATAACACCCAATTTTTTTGAAAAAAAGTTAATAAAAAATAAAAAATTTAAATAATTGACTCAAGACAACCGAGCACAACCCACATTTTCACTGTCTCGATCAACTTTTTAATTAATAGACTGTATTTGAAAAACCGCAATAGAGTGAAGCCGCGAAATTCGAACCGCGAAGTGGCGAGGGTCGACTGTAATAATATGGTATGTTTATACATAATACACAATATATATTGTTGTATATTTTATAGACCCTCGTCGGTGTCGCTCAGTTTCCATGTTGTCATTTTCGTTTATTTACAGTAGGCTTTATATATATAACGAGTTTATTTACAGTAGGCTTTATATATATATATATAAAGCCTACTGTAAATAAACAAAAATGACAACATGGAAACTTAGCGACACTGACAAGGGTCTATAAATTGTCTCTCAGCCGGCAAGACACACCCATTTTACAGTATGACTCACCCACTTCAATACACAACACACCCTCTGAGACAACCCATGTTAGCAGCCAGAAGTATTCTGGAATTTCCCAACCCAAAGCTTAAACCTTACACGAACTCTAACCCTAACCCTAACCCGGGGTCTAATAAGGCTGACAATGGTGGCTCCACAAAGTGGGTGTGTCATGTAGTAGGCTTGTTGTACGCACCCACTCACAGTTGCATACACCCATGGGAGAGCATGTTGTGGTCTCCATGTTGCCGAACTGACCCAGAAATGCACTAACATAAAAGAAAAATGTTTTGCGAGATCTCACAAAAAAAAAAAAAAAATTCTGCAGATTTCCAATATCTCACAAAAGGTATGCAGGATCGCACTAAGGTTTTTATTTATTTCTTTTTTAATTTTCAACCACTGATTTTTTCCGGGGCTCCGAAGCCTTGTTTATTAGTTAGTATCCTACTCTTCTGTTTTTATAACATTAACAGAATACTGCTTTTCTCTTAATGCCTTTAATGTGCAAAGTATGCAGTAAATGCTTTTGAATATACAGTACAGAACCCAAAAAAGACATATTAGGGTCAACATCGCCCTCTTAAGTGTGATGCCATGATCAAAGAGGGGTTTTTTTCTTTTTTTTCACTGACCTTTGATTAATTGACCAGTTACAGCAGCGGAGTCATGTGGAACATCAGCTGCATAAGTGTCCATTTATATCTTTGATGCACTGCAATCAAAGGAAGATCTAGAAAGACACACATTATTAATTCCTACTCGTCCAAGGAAACACACACACACACACTTCATCAATTTCTAATCATGCATGACTTCACATGAGCACACACTAGACTGTGTACCTTCCATAATTCCATAAATCTCATTTAAAGCAAAATATGTTCCATTTCAAATGCCTCAATTTCATTTTCATTACCAAAACATGATTGTTATACGTTAGAGTGTACATTGGTCGAAGCTGCTCGTTCACCCATATGAGGGCTTTAAATGAAAATCGTCTCTCTGGGCAGTGATGTTGTTCTGGACTCATGAGAGCTGTTCTTAATTTGAACTTCCCGATGCTTACCCACTCATTTCTCATAGCACAGGCATGAACTTTCTTCCTGCAGTCCTTCTGGAATGCGAACTGTAAATGCAAATTACATCAAATCAAATCACCGATCTTCAACAACTCACTGTTCCAAACCTTCCTAAAATAATGAGCCTTTTTCATATCAGGATTTGGAGATACAGTATGAATAAACTAAATAAGCAGGCAACAGGTGAAAATTAGAGCTGACTTTAAAATGATTTCTTTTTGGCCCGAGCTGACAGCTGTTTGGACGGAACTTTTGATTAGCGTTCAACATTTAATGGCGCGATCAGCAGGTAAAAGGACTGCACGGAAAAAA
Organism: Synodontis membranacea; assembly: GCA_025674565.1. Taxonomy (NCBI): domain Eukaryota; kingdom Metazoa; phylum Chordata; class Actinopteri; order Siluriformes; family Mochokidae; genus Synodontis; species Synodontis membranacea. Next base: position 9,745,589 of record JAOVYU010000026.1, read on the forward strand.
GGAGAATCATTCATTAAAGAAAGGACGTGAACAAGCTTTCCACCATTGCATTACAGCACGTGAGTGCGCTCTCTGCAGTCTTCCTCATTTAGGAGTTCGCACAATTACCTAGTACTTCTGTGATTGACAGGGTAGAGCGTGTGCCATCCCTCCCACACAGAGAGCATGGCTAGTTTTAGACCCCTTAGCTCCTGACATCATCAGGATGCAAATTTGCGATTTCCTGATGATCTGATGATAATTGTTCCAATCAGGAGCCATACTGTGATTTTACACATTTGCGGCTCACATCAGTGAACCGCAATGAAACTCTGATGCTTTGCCACGTTTATGCTACCTAGAAAAGCTCCCGTTGAGTCTTGGGTTGTAAAAATGTTCTTCTAAAGTATAAACGGCGCAAACAATATGGACAGTAACCCAAGAGGAACCTTTATCTGAATGTGCCTCGTTAAAAGGCCCACTATGTAGGAATTAGGAGGAAATAATAGCAGAAATGGAATACAGTGTTCGCAAGTATGTGTGCATAATTACCTGTAACTGCGAATCGTTGTGTGTTTTCGTAAGCTTAGAATGAGCCATTTATATCTGCACAGGGAGCGGGGTTCTCTTCCATGGAGCCAGTGGCGTAGGCTGGATTATATTTCATAATACACACATGAACCGCCTGATTGCTTGTAGGCTACCACTGATGTCTAGGTTTCAACACACACACACACATATGACTAGTCAGTGAGTGACTAGTCATATGTGCAGCTAAATAATAGGCTACAATATACTATCATATATTAGGGTGACCATGCGTCCTATTTTTCCAGGACGTCCTCTTTTTTTTTTTGGGACCTAAAAATGTGTCCGAGGTGGGATTTCTAATCACCGAAAATGTCCAGAAATAGGATTTTGCTTTCTACAGTCACCGTTCCTTTTGCAGGTGTCCATCTGCCCTATGCTGCCATTATACCCCCATCTGCCCTATGCTGCCATTATACCCCCATCTGCAATATGCTGCCTTTATGCCCCCCAGTGTCCTCTTTTTTGAAAACCATAATATGGTCACCCTAATATATTACTGTATACTGAATATAGTTCAGACAGCAAAGAAGAAGAAAGAAGAGGAATCCAGTGTGTTTGCCAGTGCTGGCTAACAAGACTGAGAACCCACATTTTTGAAAATAAATAAATAAACAAATAAATAAGCGTAAGGAAAGTAAGGAATGTGAATGTGTTTACTTGGAAGTACGCTACAGGGACCTGATCGCCACTGTTTTATTAAATGCTTGGAAAGGGAGAAGGTAAGTGAGAGGCATTCGGTTCTTTTGCAATCGACTGACCCCTACATAGTGGACGTTTAAGGTGTTTAATGACTTACAACAGAAAATAGTCAAGAAAACAGTTATCAGATGACCGTAAACAGTAAATGTTGCTCTTTTCATAACCTGGAGAATGTCAAGAGTTTACCAAGAGTTAATTCTCTAATTTATAAATTGAACATTGAATATATATGACGCAAGCGCAATCACATGCATGTAAGAAGTACCACAGTTCCAACTTATTTTGATGCATATGAATGAAGTTTATTCAATGACTTCGGCGCACGAGCAAATTCCAAGGAAAACCTCAAAAACAAGTGAAAATGAATGCAGCTCCTTTTGGGGCCCAAAAAAAAAAAAAAAGACCATGGAACAGTCTGTGAATTGTGAACTGTAGCTTTAACGAACCAGCCATCATGGTTTCTCGGAGCGCCTCGGAGCATTGACTTAAGTTCCTACTCTTCCTCCAGGGATGCAGAGGTTTTTCGCTAAAGCGTGTGAGTAATCTGTGGGATTTGTGGAGGAGCATTTTTTGCACCCTCGGTTCTGGGACTGTGAGCTGATGTGGAGGTGGTTCAGCTCTCTGCGGCCGGAGGGCATCGTCCCAGCAGACTTTTCATCCTTCATCAGAGCTAAGAGTCCATTCACCTCCTTGACCTTATGTCCATCTTACTTTAGACCCAGCCTGTGGTAACTTCGTCAACTGCGGAACGGCAGAACTTTTCCACGCTGAATCGCTCCGAGTGGCACGTCACCAGCTGTGAAAGATTTTCTGCTTAGGAAGCAGTGCATGAGCATTTCCCTGCTAATTAAGTAAGGAATAAACCACAGCAACACGTGATAATGAAGAACAGATACTGTGACGCTGTACTAATATCTCAAAGTTAACAGATGTGTCATGTACATCTGTCTGGGGGGAAAAAAAAAACCCCTGCAAATATTTCCGTCCTGAAAACATTCCCCAGCTTTAACATCTGACCTTTACAAAGCTCTGAAACTGGAGACTCTGGCGCGTCCACCATACAGGTCCCTGTGTAAGTGGTTACTATAGAAACTAGTGCATTAAATAAAATCTTGCGGTTTAATTACTATCTGAGTCCTACTGTTATAGAAAACGAACAAACACCTTCAGATTCAGGAACTCAACAGCATCGGCAAGAAAACCAATCGTTGCTTGGATAATTCCTGGAGACACGATACTGCCTGTGTTTTGTTTTTTTTTAGACTTTGGACATTGCACGGTAGAAATTGTTCGGGTAGAAGGGCTGGGTCTTGTCAGTGGGACTTCAGGATAAGAGCATAAATCTTAATTAGCTTTCAAGAGAGAAACAACTCTATAGTCGTGCACCTGCAAAGGATAATTAGTTGATTAGCGGAACTGAAAGGTGAAGGATGGCTGGAAGTAAACTGTTTACTCAAGGGTACCTAGGTTCTCCTGTCCTTTCCACTCTCACGAACAGAAACCTAGAAGGTAAAAACCTCCATCCGTGGACCTCTCGCGCAGTCTGACACTCGCCACCCGTCCTCTTGGCGGTAGAGATTTTTTTAATTATAAAGCATGTCGCCGAGGAGAAACGCCGAGGAGAAACGCCAGGCTTCTTTGATGCCACTGAAAAGAAAATGTAGCTAGCGTGCTTCTAAGGGTCCTCCTGCAACACTTCGAGATTAAAGAGCTCTTACTTCAGAGAGGCCGGCTCATGCTAGGAGTAGCAAATGTTGTCCTTTTCACAGTGGATTAAAAGTGGTGAGGGTTTGTTTCGTGCTCTGTGAGTCCATTAGTTCCTACCTGTAGTCGTACTTAGTAATGCTCCATTTCAGATCCTCTTTCATGGCAGTGATGGTGTTATTTTTATTAGTGTCATTTTTAAGAGTAGTCAGGTCACCCCCTAATAGATACCAAAAACAGTTCAGTTCTTTGGTTGATTATTTCCCCAATTTCAGCCTTGAATGAGCATATCTCCACATGTAACGCGGTAAACCAGGACTGAATTTCGAGGAGCTTGAAAAACACTCCTCAAAATTATCGCTACCAGAAATCCTTCCGTATCGCTCCATTTGAAATCTAATCTATCTGATGTTTTGACTGTTGGTGCCGGTGACTGCTGATCTCCTGGGATTTCCATGCACAGACTTACAGAATGCAATTGCCAGCAAGTGGCAATTCTTTGGATGGAAACACCTTGTCCATGAGAGAGGTCAGAGGAAAATAATCAGACTGGGTGGAGCTGACAGGAAGGTTAATAACAACTCTTTGCAATCGTAGTGAGCGGAAAAGCAACTCAGAGAAACACACCCGCGACAGGGTTCCAGTCCTGCCAGCCAAGATCATGAATCTACAGAGGGCATAGTCTTACTGAACCCAGCCTGCTGAAGATTGGAAAAAATGTCAGGACATGATTGGCTGATTGAATAATCGTCTAAAGTGGACGGTGAGTTTACTGTAGTCTGAATGTTGTAATTGTCTAATCGTTTCTGTTTCTCTGACCAATAATATTCTCCAGGAGCCGGCAGAATGTTCATATGCATTCGCAGACTTCCAGAGATACAGTTAAGAATACTTGTGTTTAAGATGCAGGAAATAGAGTAAGACACTTTTCCCAAGATGCTGACCCTTAGGAATTATCCCAAGGGCAAGTACTGTATAAATCCCACTGGGAAAGAAACATGGATCTGTAGAAGTGGGGTCATGGCATTATTCAGTGACATGTTTCGGAATGAGCCAGCAGCTATTAGCCATCTTATTCATCCATCATTCAGCATGTTTACATTAACAGTTAATCAGAGCACGACATGCATCACAGTGATAAATAATAGATTTATTTATATTTATAGACTGCCGTGATTAATCTGGGTTTTATTATTATTTTTTTTTTAGCTGTAATAATATTCCCTGTTACCAAGATATATAAACTTGTTTTTTCATTTTCCACAATCTGTTCAAGTCTGGTTGGAGCGTAAATGTGCTCAGCAACGACCAGGAAGCTGAAGATAAAAATGAATATCTGCGTTTGAATTTTGCCTAGCTCTTTGCTCGTGCTAAGTCCCCAGATGGCTGCGTGATGAATGGCGCCAGTGCCATTTGAATTTCTGAGACGGTGTGTATGAGAATTGCTTTCACGCTATTTACAGCGGCGTTACATGTGCCGTGGTGTGCTCACCCGAGCCACTGTGAATTTCTGAGATAAGTTTCGGCAAATTATATATATATATATTTTTTTTTTTAAACTTTGAACAGAACACCAGAAACATGAAAAAAAAAACATCCATCACTGTGCAATTTTGAGATATCTCTGGATTGATGTGCCTTGCGTTAAAAGTCTCATTACAGTTTCAAACTGAAATCGTGCCTGCAATGAGTGGATTTAGGAGAGCGGCTTCACCCCGACATCATTTCCAAGGCCGCCCACTGACAATCAAATCTATCATCAAGCAGCCACACTTCTAAATATGAAGATACTTTTTTTTTTTTTTTTTTTTTTTTGGGTCTGCTCTCACTGACTCAGAAAAAGACGCATTTCAATATTACATTGTTATCAAATATTTCCATATGTTCATTCCCTAGCATACTGAATGTCTGCTGCGGATTCAAGGACACCTTGTTTTCAAGTCTTTATTATCCCTACAGTTGCAGTTGGAAGTTTATATACAGTCATCTTGGACTTTCAATGATTTAGGGGTTGGGGGGGGTGGGGGGGGTGGCGCTCGCGGACAGCGATGGAATAAGACGTGCTTCATGTTAGCTCCCGCTTAGCCTATTTGAATTTAGCTCTTTCTGATGAAAACTTAATTATATTGATGACCGTATTGTTTTATTTTGCAATACAAAACCGATCTCGACCTGATTAGGTGCACAAATGGCATCGAGCCTACGCAAATCTAAATATACTGGTACCTTTAAAACTAGGCCCAACACGTCCTCGGACCAGAGTATCGCTTAAAGCCCAGGTGGTTCACCTCTACACACACCGTCTCTCACTGATATGGACACCGCTGATTTGAAAGCTGAGATTCTTCTCTCGCTGAAAGCAGAGATTTCGGCATGGACTTTCAATGATTTCTTTGAACAGTTCTTTTTCTGGGGATAAATGATTGTATAACGTACATCTTTATCAGGAAAAAAAACAAGAATTTTTATGCACAAGTTTTCATTTTTTGGGTTTTTTTCTGAAATTATACGTACACTCAC
>JAOVYU010000026.1:9774573-9785046 GCA_025674565.1 Synodontis membranacea
AGAGAGAGAGAGAGAGAGAGAGAGAGAGAGAATGGGCGGAAGCAACTAGATGGTGCGGGAGTTGAGTTCACACTTTGAACGCTTTTTGTAAAGAAAACCTCGAATAATTGACGCCAGTCGCACACATACTGTAGTAGGCTATAAACTACTGCATGAATGCGCGAGCACAATTCTTCACCACATGTAATCCCATTTGCTATGATAAATGCCATTACATGTTAATACTTTATATCACCATGTCATAAACTAGGCATTTGGAGACAAGCGCTTATGAATTTCCGCGCACTGATGCGCTCCCCGACAACGCTTGATAGGATTACGAAGTAATGAAACGTTTCCTAAGACATTTCAGGAACAACTCCTTTCAAATCACTCCGATCCTGGAGGTTCTTTGCCCTTCAAAATCGCCGAATTTCCTCGCGCGTAAAGCGACCGCGTCTCATTAAAGTCCCATTATACCTGCTATCAGGTCCCTATAGAAAGGCTGAGGCTACGTCCCCAGCGCTTTACGCAGTGCCAATTCCAAAGTTAATAAGTGTAATCTGAGGAAGTGCTTCAGTGGAGTGCAGCACTGAAATGTCTATGAAGAATTACAATCATCCAGATTTTCCCTCAGATCCATTTTTCATGAAGATTATTCGACAACTCAGCTCAGACTGAGGGCAACGTGACATACACTAAAAGATAAAAGTTGAAAGAAAGGTAGCAAATTGTACTTTTTCCTGTCGCTGGGATGGTACAATTCAAAGTGCACATTTTGTAGCTTTAGTGTGTCTCTTTCACTCGGAAATGAGAATATATTACAGCTTTGAAAAGAGATTATGTTCCATTATTGATCCTTAATAGCCACTCATCCATATTTTAAAGCTTTACTCTAAAATGCCATGTGCTCCTTCGTGATAAAAATATATCTCATACGAACCAAGATAAATTATACACTAAACATCCAAAAGTACATGGACACTTGCACCCATCACATAAATTTGTGGACCTTTCCTAAACTGCTGCAGCAAAGTTGGAAGCACACAGTTGTCCAGAACAGGGGTCTCCGATCTCCACAAAGGGCTGGTGTGGTGCTGCAGTTTTTCATTCATACCAAGCAGGAGCCTCACTTGTTTAACCTGTTCATCTTAGTCTCCAATTACCTATTAATCTGTCCTGCACAGAGCCATGACCTAAACCCCACTGAACACCTTTATGATGAATCAGAACAGCGATTGCACCCCAGACCTCCTCATCTGACATCTGACCTGACTAATGCTCTTGTGACTGAATGAGCACAAATCCCCACAGCCATGCTCCAAAATCTAGCAGAAAGCCTTCCCAGAGGAGTGGAGCTTATTATAATTGGAAAGGGGACTGAATCTGGATTGGGACGTTCAGTAAGCATATATGGGTGTGGTCAGGTGTTCACAAACTTTTTGTCATATAGTGTTCCTTTATTTTGAGATACATTTTATAGATATATATATATAATATCAATTTCATGATAAATTATGTCACAACAGCCTTTTTTTAAGATATTGTAGGTCCACACCCCGTTTTTTAAACAGATTTGAAAAATATCAGTGACAAATTCTGATTGAGAGCAGCTGATTTGAAAAATCTATACTGAGCCTTTATTATTATTATTATTATTATTATTGTTATTATTATTATTATTATTATTATTATTATTATTATTATTGTGACTTTTTTATCCTTTGCAGTAATTTACATTATTGTTTTAGACATTGCAGATATGTTTTAATGCAATGCTGTTGTTTTGTTGGCCACTTATTACATAACCTGTGTATCAGCATACATTTTGTGTGTCATACAAATGTCTGCAGGAATTGGCTCAGAAGAAGAATAAGCAGGAGTTCTTTACAAACATGGCAAACAGAGAAGCATCTCAGAATGAACAGCACATCAGATTAATCTCCAATCAGCCAAGAACAGGAATCTGAAGCTACCGTGGACACAGGTTCACCCAAAATGGGTAGGTGAAGATTGACCAAAAGCAAAGAAGCACTTTTATGGACAATTAGCATAGACAAGTAATGATTAGAAAGAGTTTTCCTCAAACATATCTCTGCCGCATTACTTGTTCACCCGCATCAGAATATCCATTGGAAAATCTGTACTTTTAGAGCTTTCATTCATTCATTCTGTATTAAATAATGGATTTCTGATCATTTAAAGCTACGGGCTGTAGAAGATCTCCTTAAAATTTGTATTCCGCCACTGTTTATTGTAAATCACTCTTAATAAGACTATCCAGTAAACAAATAAGTAGCAGTATGAATGTAAATCAGTTCGGATTATACAGAAACACAAAAAGGTTATTACACGAACAGGCTCGGAAAGTAATATTCATTATGTGTTCTAATGAATGCTATAGATGCGAGCTTATGTAATTGTGCTGTGGAGTGTTTTTAAGTGCTTGCTGCAGGAGCCAGTGATTTCAGAGCAGTCCGCTGAAGAGCTGGTGGAGATTGTTATGCTCGCTCACTGGCCTAAAGAAGCCACTCGAAGCTGTTTACTCCGAAAGCAAATCCCACTCAGTGGCAGGTTTTCTGAACCTAGTGCGAGACAGCTGGAAAGAGGAAAAGAGAGAGAGAGAGAGAGAGAGAGAGAGAGAGAGAGAGAGAGAGAGAGAACAAGGAAGATAGTGTGCACACAACGGGCCTTATTTATCAAGCCGGATGTGAATGAATTTGTTTGTAAATGATTCGCAGGAGCGTTCTGGTGCTGTGTCTCAGGAGGTTGAGAATGTTCAAGAAGATTCAAGAATTCAAAGAAGATTCCCTAATGAATCCTTACTGAACCGCTTATTTATTTCCGTTACGTACACCAATTTAACCATCGCTTTGACATTAATGACTTGAAAGAAAGCAACGCAAAACAAATCCATAAATGCAGACAAATACGAGCAGTGATTCAATTAGAACAAACGAAACAGAGATCTATAAAATCCGCAAGCGTTTTGTGTGCTCAATGCGCGTCACTGGAAGATTTATCTCTCTCGGTCCTTAGGAGGTGCTCTTTCAATGATTACTCATCATTTTTGTTTAGTCTTTTTTCAGCTCTCTTTTTGATTTGCCTTTTGTGGGGTTTTGTTGGTGTGACTAAATGGAGTAAATGTTGTTTTTCTGCCTCTGAAAAGATTAAATGATGCCCAGTGTTATCCTGTTGTTTTCCTAAATTGCCGCTGAGCTCTGGGCTTGTCCGGGAGTCTAAATGACCAATTTTTGCATCAGCCTACAAACAGCAGGCTGACGAAATGATTAACCAATTTCTGCAATTCGGGGCCTCTTGTTTTCTCCCCAGTAGTTCTACCTTATTTTAATGAAACATCGGATATTCAATGAACGCAGAGTTAAAATATCCGCTTTTTAATACTGTATACAGTGTTCTTAAGAATCTTAAGAATCATTTGGGAGTAGGAAAAAAGTCTTTCCAATGCGGGATGTAGCCTTTATCATAAGGAACTCGTGGGGTAAATGGTTTATATCATGAAAGTAATTACGAACAAGCTTGCGGTCACGTTCAAATCCCGTGAAAGCACAGAAAAGGTGAACTCGTTCATGGATTTATTTATTTATTTATTTTTAATGACATACACACTAAAAAATAATTTGCCTATGGGTAAAAAAATGCAGAAAAAGTGCCCTCTGGGGTGCCACTACAGTAGATAAAATGTGATAAAAATCAGGCTTTTACAATGGAGAAAACCTGACATGGTGCCCTCTAGGGTGCTGTTCTAGAGGGGAATATGTGAGTCAGTGTCCATAGGATTCCCCAACGAGTGAGGAAACGCCCTATTAGATATCATTCTCATCAGATGAAGTGACCTATAGGTTTCCGTCCATGCAAGAAAATGAGACGAAGTGCCCTCTACAAGCGGGGGAGCGTGCGTTGGTGGTGTTCTTTTTATTTATTTATTTTTTTCCCACCACTGCCCCCGTGGCAGCCTCTAGTGATATGTTGGAGGATCTGAAGATACCATTTGAAGCGATCGATGCCTACAGTATGTACGTACCATATAATGGTTAATTGTGGTCGTGTCTGTATTTACATGAGCAGTGAAACACATGTGCATGGCGTCTACGCGCTGATCGAATCAAAATATTGTTGTGTCTCTTTTTTTTCCAATGTTTCTTTAAACCTGTATAAGAAATCATTCAATACCTTTCCAAGAAATGTTGATTATATGATGGCCCTGTCCTTTTTGTGTATACTGTCACACGGAGCACTACTGACAGGCCTGGAGTGACTCGTTCCAGAGATTGTGAAGATATTTAAATTTGACCTATTCGCTTTTGTCAACCTTTCACTGCTAAGCAGGCAGGTATGTCCTAAGGGGGTTTCGTACCAAGCTAAAACGGCATGAGAAAAAAGGCAAGAACCAAGGCATTTTTTTCAAAAGAAAAAAAAAAAACCCAGAGCAAACTTGGGGAATAATGTTGGAGCGTATTTACACTAATCAGGGAAGCAGACAGCGTCATTTCTATTGGAAATCCCAATGCAATAGCTAGGACCACTTTTATTGAACACAGATCCAATAAACACATGGGAACATCAACACATATAATCACTCAAATCCGGCTAGAGCCAATAAACACAACACATATCCCCAGAACGGTGAACAACTACAGTATGTACAACTCCCCCCTGAATGCTGGGTAAACCCCGCCCCTTCCCTGACTTCATCACAATATAAAATAACAGAAAAGTGCCTGGCAGATGCACTCGAACCACATGTAAAATCTTTGCTTGCTTGTTTGTTTACTTGCTTGTTTGTTTCTGTGATTTTTTTTTAAACTATATTGTATATCAGGTTTTTTTTTTACTAGCACTAGAAGGAATGCTTTTTCCCCCTAGGTTTGTGTATGAGTCTTTCAGACTATTTGTGTATATGCTGTGTGGGAGTTCATATGCTGCAAAATCTAAATAAAGGTGACGCAGAATAGTGTCTTCATTCCTTCATGAGTACAATGCTGTCCACCAAGGAAGCCAGCGAAGCGATTAATAAAAGGTACGATAGAAGATCTCGAGCCTGACTCCTCCTCTTCCTCAGATGATGATGATGACGATGCCGATGATGACGATGATGACAAAGAATTCGTCAGGTTGATTAGTAACAAAACGCAGACTTTTCCTAGGGTTGTAACGATACATAAAATATAAATGCGATAAAATACGATATTGTTGAGTCCCATTCGATGCATTTGATGGAGGACGGACGGGCACTGTGGGAATATGTGCTTGAACATGTGCATATTTTTTTTATCTTGCTTAATTAATTCAACATTCTAAAAGTACAATAATTCATTACTAAGAATTAACAACAGGAACTATTAATAAACTTAATGACAGCCTGACCCTGAGCCAGACACTTCAGACTCTTTCAGTTTGGACCCTGGTACGGAATCCGAAGCCACCATCTAAACCTTCGTCTGACTGCCATCTGAATGCAAAATCGTTTGTTAGTAACTGCAGATTGATTCAGAGACCCGTAATGATCAGGAATTTGTTGCGCTTGTTCATGCGTATGATCCAGCTATCGATTCAGGACACTCAGTGCCACGTTGTTGATATTACAAGTTGAACACACACACAGATTATTATTTTTTTTTTCATTTTTTATTTTATGTGATTCTGATTATGCTACATGAAATAAATCTGAAATCATTTTGGTACTGATTGTACCAAGCACGTATAGTCCCCCCCCCCCCAAAAAAAAATATAGCCTGCACGATTATTCAGTCATTTTGTTATGCAAAGAGGTAAATGCAATTACAAATTGGCTCTCAGTGCCAGAAAACTGCATGTGAAGGTGATAATGTGGGGGAGGAAATGTGAAAATTGTACAGAGAGGCACAACGAGAGAGAGAGAGAGAGAGAGAGAGAGAGAGAGAGAGAGAGAGTTGAGACAATCCTAACATTGTTCTAAAAGCCAAAAGCATGGCTTTTTGTGGCCAAGTGAGAAATTCCTGAACATTGTAGCCCATGAGGGAAAAGCAGATTTCCACTTGCATCTACAAGCACCTTTTTTGTTCGGCGTCCTGCGCCTCTATTCGTTTGAGGCATGATATATTCTTGTAGCGGTTGTGATGTTGGAGAGCACAGCAATTGATTCAACAGCTACAAAAACCCAATGGGTGGATGGAAGGTTTTGAAGATCTTACTCTGGTGAATGGCAACAATCTGAGAAAAAAAACAAAACAATGTTCAGCATTTAGCTGGCTAGATTTTAACCAAAGTGAAGATTTTGCCGGATACTAATTTCCTTCAGATTCATTCATTCATTCATTCATTTTCAGAAACCACTTTATCCTGGTCTTAGATGCTGTTTATCCAGAGCCTATCCTGGAAAACATATTCTTTCAATGTGACTTCCTGTATAAATTTCATTAACGAAATTAAACTAATCATAATAGATTAAAGGTCCACTACGTAGGATTTAGGGGAACCTATGAGCATCCAATATTCATAAAGTATGTTTCCATTAGTGTATAAGTACATGTGACTATGAATCGTTGCATTTTTGTAAGCTTACAATGAGCCCTTTATATCTACACGGGGAGCGGGCACTTTTCTACGGAGCCGCCATGTTGGGCCGCTAAAGTAGCCCCGAACGGACAAACCGCCAGAGAGTGCCTTCCGCGCTTCGCGTTTTTAAAATGTATTGGAATGAATCTGGAAGGCAGCGCAGGAAAGAAGACAAAGAAGAAGAAATAAAGGCAAGGAAAAAGAAAGAAGAGGAATCAGTGTTGGCCTGGTGCTGGCAAGTTTCCCAAAAAGGTCCCAAATTTTGAAGAAAAAAATGGAGGATTGTACAAAAAGGAAAAGCAAGATAGTATGAATGTAAGTACTTGGAAGTACGCTATGGGCACCATAATGGAGGGGCATTCAGCTGGTGGAATCCTACATACTGTAGTATAAAATGAAATAAGGGCATTCTTATATAAGAAACAAGGCACGACAGTTTTACAAGAGTCATTCCCTTGCATGTCACTTCTGAAGAGACCCACATACAGAATTTTCCTTAGGATCCTCAGGTTGGAGGATAAAGAGGCCACTGTCAACATAAACAAAAAATAAATTCATTAATAAAATCAAAAAAAAAAAAAAAAAGTGGTGTTGCACAAGTGTTCAGAGATTCCTAAAATTCTAATAAATAAATAAATAAATGCTCTGCTTTAGAATTTCAAGCCAAAGAACTCGTAGGCATCCCACCATTTAACCATTTGTATTAATAGAAATACAGGAGAGGAGATCTCATGTTTACCCAAGAAGCCGACCTCTGAGACTAAATCACCAGCATCACACTGGAACCATTATAACTCCTGCTTTAGTTGCATAAGGTGCATATTGATTGCAGTGACATTTAGAGCAAAAAGGTCAGTCATATAATTTTGTCAGTGCAAGAAAACTATGCGGACAAGGTTTCCTCTGATAGCTTTGTATCATTCCAGTGAACATCTAAAAGCCATCCTCTGTTTAATGTTCGCATTTTATTCATCGCTACTCACTCCATATCATCCATCAGCAAAGGCATCCTCTGGTGTCCCTCAGGGTTCTGTACTCAGTTCACTTCTCTTCTCTTCTCTCTCTATACTAGATCCCTTAGTGAGATTATATCCTCACATGGATTCTCATACCACTGCTATGCAGATGATACGCCAACTCATCCTCTCCTTTCCTCCGTCAGACACTCACGTCTCTGCCCGGATCTCAGCGTGCCTGGCTGACATCTCATCTTGGATGACAGCTCATCCGTTGAAACTCAACCCTGACAAAACTGAACTGCTGTTCATCCCATCTGATCCATCCCCTTACCAAGATCTTGTGATCTCCCTAAACAACTCTCAGATCTGTCCCTCGGTCACCGCACGCAATCTTGCTAACCTTGCTAACCTTTCTCGCTCGTGCCGTTTTCTCCTCTTTAACATTAGAAGGATTCGTCCATTTCTTTCTACACAGGACACCCAGTTACTAGTTCAATCTCTTGTCATCTCTAGACTTGACTCCTGTAACTCACTCCTAGCAGGTCTGCCCCTGAGTGCCATTCGACCTCTGCAGCTGATCCAGAATGCAGCTGCACGACACGTTTTCAACCTTCCCAGGTTCTCCCTCACCACCCCATTGCTGCGCTCCCTGCACTGGCTTCCTGTAGCTGCCCGCATCAGATTCAAAACACTGATGCTTGCCTACAAAGCCTAAAATGGACCGGCATCCTCATACCTCAGAGCACTTATCACCCCCCGCGTTGCGCCACGCTCCCTCCGCTCCTCCAGCACTGCTCGACTGGTCCCTCCATCTGGCAAGGGACAAGGAAGACATGCATCTAAACTCTTCTCTGTTTTGGCACCTAGGTGTTGGAATGAACTTCCTCCCTAGATGTCCACACAGCTGAGTCATTGGTTGTCTTTAAACGAAACACTTAGATTAGCACTCCTCCACCAAAATAAAAAATCAAATACTTTATCTTCCAATAGAGTCCCATAACAGATTGTGTCCTTAACCTGGGTTCTAGTGAACCAGCATCTATATGTATTCATAGATTGAAACTTTAAAGCACTTATATAAGTCGCTCTGGATAAGAGCATCTGCCGAATGCTGTGAACGTAAATGTAGATGTAAACGCATACGAATCTGATCACACGGATCTGAATCATAAATGGCAGAAGAAATGTCACTGCTGAGTAGTATCGTGATTAGCTGAGCATTGGTAAATCAAACATTACTATTCATTCCTCAATCGTCAGGATGCACACAGTAAAAGCTTACTTCATGTTCTGCTCCCCTTTCCTCCTCTTCCACTGGCTGTCAGTCATCAACCTTTAAGGAATGGAGTGACATGAATGCCCTCGCCAAATTTTCTCCCATCCTACAGAGATAATTACATAGTTAAAGAGTTACAAAATATCCCAAGATCTTGAACATATATCGAGCGTTGAAAGATCCTTAACGCCATTCACCAGGCCCGACTCTGATAAGTGTCCCTTTTGCCGTACTATTTAAGTTCAACTCAAAGCACTTCCTTTGAGGGCTCAATAGCGTGCATCTGTAGCATGAGCGGAAGCACCGCGCTCGCCAATGAGCAAGATCACGGGCTCTTGAGTTTCACAGCCATACGATGCTCAGACTAAGCAGAAATGAAGCAGATGCACTTCTGTGGAATTAGAATAGATGTCAGTGCTGGTTCCATGTGCAAAGTGAAAAGATTTCTAAACAAACGAAAAACAGTTTCCCCTGGTTGAAATTCTGCCCTTTTAGCTGACGTGTGGTGCTGTACGAGACGTTTTTTTTTCCACCCCTATTAACACTCCACATCGCCAGCACGGTTTGCAGAAAAAGCAAAGTGACTCTTTAAATGTCACATCAAATCTGTGATGTGATTTAGTTACCATGTTAAATACACCTCATAGAGTTTTTAAGCTTCATGAAGGACACAGTAAAGAAAAATTTATGCGTATGTATATTTGTCGCTGTGTGAAAAACAAACATTTTTCAAAGATTTTCCCCGCCAGAAAGTATTTTTTGACGTAGTGTGTTGTTTTTGCTAGTGCTTATTTCAAAAAAAAAAAAAAGGCAATGTACTGTATATTCTACATCTATGCCGTAATGAATATTTCATAAGACATGGTGGCACTTCATATCCACAAGCGAGCGAATCTGACAGTCGGACGAGATGAAGATTTCTTTTCTTTACATGACAGATTTAACTTTGCATATTATTTGCCCTGAAGTTAAGGCACCAAAATGCATAAATAAATCATGTCAACCCAGAGAAGTGTGCGCATAACCGCACATAGATGGGTTTAATCAAGTCCATCATATATCCAGTTGTATATTCATGAGGATCCAGTTTTCGGCTCTGGGTATCAATTTCAGTGTCATCGACAAAATAAACATCAATAATAGCTGCGCATAATTAAAACCTCAGTTCTCCACTGACATTTCGCATCGCTATAGACACATTTGTGTTTGTCCCCCCCCCCTCTTAATTTGTGCTAATTAAAGGTCAAATTGTAGCTGCTAGAGCCGGCTGTCAAAAGAGTCCTTGCCTTTTGTCACTATATGACATCCTACACCCAGCCATTACATGCATCACCTGCAAAATGAATGCTCACTGTAGAAAGCAAAGTCCATCTGTGGACATTTTTTTTTTTATTTGGCAATTTCGAAATCCAACCCCAGACGCATTTTTTTAGATCCCAAAAAGAGGATGCGCCCTGAAAAAGAGGACATATGGACATACCCTGACAATGCAAGCTCCATGAAGACGTGGTTTGATAAGGTAGGAGTAGAAGAACTTGAGGGGCTTGGACAGAGCCCTGACCTCAACCACACTGAACACCTTTGGGATGAACTGGAACTCCGACTGCCTTCTTACCTGACATCAATACCCCACCTCACTAACGCTCTTGTGGATAAAGGGGCAAATCCTCATATGTTCCAAAACACTACTCTAGAAGAGTA
>JAOVYU010000026.1:9815718-9827399 GCA_025674565.1 Synodontis membranacea
GGCTGGGTCTTTGTACAGCACCCGGCCTTCTCTGGATGTCTCCCATCCAAGTACTAACCAGGCCCGCCCCTGCTTAGATCGGGCACCCCCAGGGCAGCATGGCTGTACCGTACTGTTCCTTATATCAGTTGGTCCTAATTTTCATTAACCATGATAATCCTTACTCTTGAGGCTGAGGATATAAGTTTGGTTTGGTTTCACAACCTAATATTCCACAACCACTGGGTCTTAATACTAACAGCTGTATGTTACACTAAACTCAGTTTATTCCTTTTTCATGTTCTACTAGTATTATTCTGTGGGTTTTTTTTTTTTTTTCTCTTCCTCACACTATGCCCTGCTGTGTGCTTGCAGTGCAATAGGCTTCATGCTGCGGGATTAGTAAGGTGTTCTCTAATGAATTCTATTGTTTTGTAAAGGTTCAAAGCTTGTTTGTCATTTAATTTAATGCTACCTTATTCCCTTTGAGTCAGCAGCTGTGTGTCTGGTTTGTGGATGAAGGCAATACCTGTATAATTGCAAAGGCAGGACCGTCTTCCTAGACCAATAGATACCTTCAAGCCCAACAGGTGTGCTCTTGAGGAATGGCACACTAAGCTGTCGCCCTGTTTTATCTTTCGCCGTCACGTTTCCTTGCCTTGCTTCACAAACGTGCCTTGGTTATTCGGAATGAGGAAGGGCCACGACCCAATATTCTAACTACGAACCGACTGGCTAAGAAGCTGGTGAGATCTTGAGATACGACACCATCTGGCCTGGCTCGAGTAAGTCTGGCCCAAATGAAGTTAGGATGAAGTTACAAAGGTACAAAGCACTTTGTACGTCGCTCTGGATAAGAGCGTCTGCTAAATGCCTTAAATGTAAATGTAAATGTAAGTTAAGTCTGCAGGCCTCTCACTAGTCATGATGTACCCTAATGAGAAGGACGTGGTGCCGAGGATGAAAACACGCCTTATTACCGAGCCAGTGTTTGAGTCAGGCAGTTGGAAAAATGGGTTAGGTTTTACCGACAGTGTCTCTTGTAGCCTATTTCTGGATTTTCTATGTATGGGTTCCAGAGGCAGATCATCTATATATCATCTTTATCAACAAACGTTCATAAAGTCTGCATTACAACGCCTTACATTGGAAATTTTGTTGAAATATTAAGCCAAAGCAAATGTCCTAGAGTGTTCACTTCTCCACTTAGCTTCCACAGGCCTATTACAGGGTTACTCGAAAAATTCACTAGATATTAGCATATTGCATTAAGTCAAGTGTGACACCCTCTCAGTTTCAGTACCGTGTCCTGGACTTCAGACACGAGCCCGACTTTCCCGAATGTTCCAGTGCAGCCATTTTGATTTGATAAAAATGAGAAATAGGATTCCGTGAAAATATCAATATCGACGTCCTGATAAATTGCCCTCTCTCTCTCTCTCTCTCTCTCTCTCTCTCTCTCTCTCTCTCTCTCTCACTAACACACACACACACACGCGTAGAAGAGACGCAGTGATTTTTCAATCTACCTACAGGAACAATGATGTCCCCATATAGCCTCCATACTTTACTCAGTCGTACCCTATTGTTTTGTCGTCTAAATTAAGGAAAGAAGCAACATATCTTTACAAGAAGGCCTTCACTCCCAACCTAAGAGATCCTGATTGATTGCCTGTCCCCACCTCTGGGCTGCTTTGTTGCCTCTGTCACAACGAATCCCTTCTGCCATCCATCTCGTCCTGCGAGGAAGGCGCCCAGTGCCAGAGCGCTGTTTTGGTGTGCTTCTAAATAGAGTTGTTGATGAGGTTCCAGGCTGAGTCGAAAGACAGAGGGGGGAGAGCGGCTGTGTGCCTGAGTCGAGGATAGAGGCATTTGTTGCCGCCACGGAAACCGGCGAGACGTCCAGGACAGTGATGTTTGTTAGCAGGGGAGCTGGGCTCTGCTGGAGATGCAGGTGGGACGGGCGGATGCTGGGGTGACAGCAGGCCCAGGTAGCTAACGCTGCTGACTCAACAAAGGAGGAAAGCTCCCAGCACCTCCAGGCACCTCCCGAACTGTTTATGAGAATCAGAGTTAACAGCACTATGCTCTCAGC
The DNA here is from genome assembly GCA_025674565.1 of Synodontis membranacea. Classification (NCBI taxonomy): domain Eukaryota; kingdom Metazoa; phylum Chordata; class Actinopteri; order Siluriformes; family Mochokidae; genus Synodontis; species Synodontis membranacea. The sequence goes on from JAOVYU010000026.1 coordinate 9,817,793, forward strand.
TTTCATAATTCGGGCTTGTTTCATTTATTATCACTCACATCTCGACCACAAATTCGGGCGTATTATCACATTATGCATTACTGAACCTGCCAGCCTCAACTTACGAATCACAGAATGAATAATATTATGATGTGATTTTGTCTGTTGCAGCAAAATAATACAGCGTGAAGCTGGCTTAAACAGTCACGGGCTCGCTGATGGACAGCCCGTCTGCCGGGACTGCCAAAGAGCTGCGGAGAAACAGAGCCGCGTTTTGGCACTGGGGGTAAAGTAACCGTGAGGTGGTTTGGAAAGAGAAAGACCGAGCCAAACAGTTAGTTTTCAGAAGTCCCTCATTTTGGTCAAAAAAAAAAAACAAAAAACATTTCAGCTGCAGTGTGTATGATTTTTTTTTTTTTTTTTTTTTTTTTTTTAAGAATGAAAAATAAAACTTTATGGAGACAGCGCTGGAAAATACTCATGTAGTGTTCCTGAGCTGCTATGAATCACTTTGGAAATCCTGCAATAATAACTGACAGTCAAGACCGCTCAGGTTGGTGTTTGCGGGAGTTCACCGCGTCCCACGCCAAGGAAGAAATCCGACTTCACGTAGCTAAAGCCAACGAATGCCAGGCTGACACAGCTAGTCACCAAGAAAGCATGCTGGAAACGCGAATTGGACTGGATAACAAACTACACAAAGAACAGAATTCGACAATTGATCAGGCGTTTTGTTTGACCTAGTTATCCAGCTAGTTCACTGAAATCAGACGCGGTTAACTCGCCGAGTTCTCCTGTAATGCTGACAGAACATAAAACGAATGGCGGCAGATCCTGTGAGTTTGAAATAATTCGGACTGTGTCTGTAACTAGCCCAAATATTTAACGGCGTCGTATGTAGTTAGTATCCATTGTGCGATCCATTGGGTCACCTAGATTAACAGTAAATGTTTTAGATTTGTAATGAATGGATGTGTTGAGTGATCAGAGCTGCGGAGTTCTTTCTTTAAATAAATGATAAAACTGTAGGAATAGATTTTATTTCTAATACTATTAACTGCAGATTAACTGGCATGAAGAACAAAGACACTTTTTTTTTTATCATGTTGATAAATTAGCTACCAAACGCCTGATAGATCTACACGTGATTCGATTTGCCACGATTTGAGGACGCAGGATGCTTTTGGTTTCCAGAGAAGGCCTGATAATTTATGCGTTGCTTAATATTTTTGTGCTTGTTGGATTCACAGATCTGATTTACAGTACAGTTTCAGAAACGTCCCGGCATAAACAAACCCTTCTTCTCCCCCCCCCTCCCTTTTTTTTTTTTTTTTTGAAACACCAGAGACTCATTTGATCATCTTGAGCGTTTTATTGGAAAATTCCTGTCTCGTTTGAGTGTATTTTATTCCCTTCCAAAATCACACTGCTTTTGATCATAGAGTTGGAAACACTGGATGTGGCACCAACTGCCAGAAAAGTGAGACTGCTTCTGCTTAAGCATCGGGCACAAGCTCGACAAAGTATATCTGATGCGAAGTTCATTATATAGTCAGCATATATACACAGAGAGGCAGAGAAGTTTTTGGGGAAAGGAAATTTTTTTATTTTTTTTTACTTTGTTAGATTTACTGCTTCGGTTCAGGGATGATTGGTTGAACGGGAATGCCGGGAATGAACAGTAAATCACTTCCTCTGTTCTCGACTCCTGCATTTCTAGAATAAAGTTGGAGAGCCCACGGGGCTTTTACTGTGTTACACAGCTTGGCATGTTTCATGCTTGTTGTTTAGACTGCGACTCGAGTGCTCGTTTTTTGTTTTCAATCACACTCTTGAGAAATGACTACTTCCCTTTTCTACTTATTCCGAGTTATTAAAATCAAGCGGGAAAAAGGCATCAAAGGAGGTTTTAAAGGTGACACCTCGTCTGTGAGACATGCTCTAATGAGGTATTCTGATGTTGTCATGCACATCACTGCAGAGGCTGTCCAGATTCCCTCTAGTTAATGTCACACCGTTCAAAAACCGCCCCCCCGAATTGTGCCTTTTTTTTTTTTTTTTTTTTTTTTTTTTTTTTTTTTACATCTGCTTTCTTCAGCATTGCCTTTGCTAATAGGGTTGACTCATTGCTGCAGAAGATGCAGAAGACCTTGTGGTCCTCCCGGACCATGGAGGAGCTCTGCAGTTTTAACATATGGCTGCCCAGTTGGGATTCACTCGGAGCTACAGTACAGTACAGCAGGGAGTTGTTCTGATCTTCCTTCATGAACAGCAGAGGATGATAACCTTCATCTGATCCCGGCCAGGATCACATCCAAACTCAACCAGCTCTTTTTTTTTTTTTTTTTCCTTTTTCTTTTCTTTTCTTTCTTTTTTCAGTGGCATTGCCGTTCCAAAACATACACTATCAACTGAACACCCTAAATGGACCAAATAAAGATACTTTGCAGACGAATAGCATAGGCATGTCAGAGTACTGGGTGGACAGAAGCAATTTTCTGTCTCTACATGTTTATAGGAGTGCACACTTTGCCTGGGGGAGTTTGGGTGACTGCAAAAGCCCAGTGAACTCTCATAACGGTACAGCTTAACTTGCGCTTGGTGTCGTTTCTGGAGCCATTGCAGAGCCAGGCAGCACAGAGGAGGTGCTTTTTGTGCTTTCTGGAAAGCCACAACTGACCAAAATACCTCGTGAAATGCCAGTTCTTCCACACTATTGAACGCTTTTAAAGTCACAAATCCAAAACACATGAGGAAAACAAGTCTCGTCGCTTAAAATGCACTGGTAATAAAATAGCGGTTTCAGAGCAAATGTGTCAAACCCTTTAAGCTCAGGGATCTCTACAAATTCGGATTTATATACAATAGGATGCATGTTTTTGCCCATTAAATTAGGAGAAATGGGGATGGGGTTCTGATTCTTAGTGTTGTAGTCAAGACCACCTTATCCGAGACCAAGACCTGACCAAGACCAGAGGGGGTCGAGACTGAGACAAGACCAAGACTCAGGGGCTGAGATCGAGTCGAGACCGAGACCTAGACCAGGGCTGGCCGAGACCGAGACCTTCAAAAACCGATCTCGAGTACTACAACACTAGTGTGAAGGGGGCGGGTCGGGTAACCGCGGTCGGCGCTAACATCAGTTTGCACTTGAAGTAAGAAGTTATCCAATCCGACATTAAACAGCTCATTAATAATAATATTCTCTGCGCCGTGGTCTCGGCTGGTCTCGAAATAAAATTCCGAGTCCTCTTTGTCCGAGTCCACGACAAGACCGAGTACAAATGCGGCCGAGTCCGAGACAGGACCAAGACCTTCAAAAAGAGACCGATCTCGAGTACTACAACACTACTGACTCTTACACGAGTGCTAACAATACGGACCAGCACCATGGTTTTTCTGTTGTTTTATGGAATTCTGAGCATTAATGTCACAAAAAATGTGACATGTTTTCACTCTATCTGTTTTAACTAGCTAACTTGTAAATAGGGATCAAAAAATATCAGGGTTCGCTGTCAGTTTTTGGATTAAAGTGATATCGAAATTATGATGTAGTTAAGCCATAAAACCAAAGCATTCTTTAATCATTTCTCAGGTCAGTTTATATGTTTTTTATGAGATGCTTTTCTGTTCACTGTGTTTGTAAAGAGTTGTTATTTGAGTTACCCTAGCCTTTCACCTTTCAGCTTGAACCAGTCCACCTATTCTTCTCTGACCTCTCTCATCAACAAAACCTTTCCACCTGCACAACTTGCGTGTGTGTGTGTGTGTGTGTGTGTGTGTGTGTTTCTTGCTTTTTGCACCTTTCTGTATAAACTCTAGAGATTGCTGTGTGTGAAAATCTCAGCAGATCAGCAGTTTCTGAAATATTCAAACAACAGCCTGTCTGGCACCAACTGCCCTGCCACGGTCAAAGTCAGTGAGATTACTTTTATTTATTTTATTTTTTTTTTTGCATTCCATTCATCTCCATACTTCCTGCAATGTAACTTCCTGTGTATGTAATTTGTTAAGAGTGATATACTATGAACTTGGTTATATCTTAGTCTCTTATATCTCAATATCTTATCCCGGTAGCCCACACGGAAAATTACGATTAAAATTAAATGTCAAACAAACGAACAGACAAAAAAAAAAAAAAAAAAAAAAAAAAAAAAAAGCAGCAAGAGGAAATAAGGTTCCACCGCAGGGTTGATGCGCCTGCGCTCCATGACAGGGTCAAAAGCTTGACCATCCTGGGGAGCTGTGCTCTTATGACTTCACAGGAGGCAGTTGTGGTGGTTTGGCCAGCTTACAAACAGTCATGGCCCAATGGATGGAAACCCCATGGCATCCCCAGGACCAGTGGAGAGATTATGGCAAGCTGGCTGGAGATCAAGAAGACTGGACGTGACCTTTTCAGTATGTTGCCACTATGAACCCAATAGGAAAAGCGAAAAGGAAACGAATAAAAAAAAAAAAAAAAAAGAAAGAAAAAAGCAAATGTAAATGATGTAGCAATAACAGTAATTGAACGTGCCCCATTATTGGTTGCATTACAGTTCTTAGCCTACTTTGTGAAAAAACAGGAAGATGTGCTCCAGTGCTGGACCTACTGTAGAAGATGAAAGTTCCCTCAGCTAACAAAAGACAAAGATGCGGTTTGACAAAATGCTGAAAATAATAAACCGAAACCAAAAACTAAATACCATCAAGCAAGACTATCCAATATATACACACAGAAAGGTGGGAAATTAGCCAACTATGTGTTGGAAAAACCGACACAAAGTGTGTTAGTAAGGTGTCGGGCCACCGTGAGCCGCCAGAACAGTTACTGGAGGGACAAACACGCTTCCACCAAAAGGAACTTCCTTAGTTTTGTGTTTTGATGATGGCGGCGGACATATCTATAAAATTTGCAATAAAGTTTACTTTACATTGACATCATTTCCATACTTACTGTACTAAACTATTCAGTGAGCATTTCTGCCCTATGGACTGGTGTATTATTATTCTGGAAAAGATCACAAGAGCATTTCTGTAGCAAACAGAGCCATGGTTCTTCCTTTAATTTGCACCTCTCTTTAAAGTATTCACAGTATATATTTGTGTATCTAGGTGTGGGTGTGTGTTGCAATTGGAATGCAGCAGATAATATCATTTGAATTTTTGTGTTTGAAAGGAGGGGTCGGGGGAAGCAAAGTGCGGCTGGGGACACAGCGAGTAAATGGGAAACACACATTCTGGCGGGACGCTGTGGCTCGGCCGTGCTCTGATCGAAAGCCAGCGGTGACGCCAGTCAAGTTTTATTCTTTCTCTCTCTCGTGCGGCCAAAACGGTTAAACACCCGGTGGAACTTAGCACTTGTCCTTCAGGCACAATCCATCCATCTTTTAACATCAGTGATACATTAAGATAGCACAGCGTACAGGACGCCAGGCGTGGACGTGTCCTGTACTGGGAAATCTGAGGTCTTTTGAGTTGATCTCACATGACTTTATGAATCAAAGACACATGGCGAGCTGGACTGGAGACAGGGCAAAGGGCCAGAAACATATCTTTCGGTATTACGTACAGGATTAATACATGTAGCATGATCAGAATCAGGCCCTGTGGTTACTGGAACTGTTGTAAAGTCATACTAGCTCATTTTGCTCATAGACCGACGTTGCAGGATGGGTAATGTTGCTGCCTCACAGAGCTTGATCCTGTGTAGGGTTCCTTCAGGAACTCTTTTCTCCCAGCTCCCAAAAACATGGCAACCCAAAATTGCCCCATCTGTGAAGAAGTGTGTGTGTTTGTGATCAACTGGTTTTCCATCCCAATGTTCCAGAGCAGACTCTGGATCCACCGTGGTGAATGTGATGGTTGGTGGAATAGTTGTTTCGGTTGACCATTTTCCAAGTGGCCACAGATTTTAAGCAAGATATTTATATGCATCAATGGTATATTGACGCAAATGACATGTTAAGGACTGGGTCGATTTATACCATAACTCTTGCAGGACCCACCGTTACCGATGGCCCAAACGTTTATGTCTTACTTTCAGAATTATCATCCCTGTTATTTTCATTGTAAAGAATAAATCATTTATAGGAGTTCCAGATCAACATGGATTCAGCCAAATAACTGAATAATAAACCAAGAGTTGCCAGGATGACGTTTTTTTTTTTTTTGTGTGTGTGTGTGTGTGTGTGTGTGTGTGTGTGTGTGTGTGTGTGTGTGTGTGTGTTTATTTATCCTTGGTATTTGAAGGTTTGTTATACAATCACTCTCATTTGTGCAATTATTACACAATCATGTGGCAGTTGTGCAGAACATAACATCATGCACATACGGGTCAAGAACTTCAATTAACATTTAAATTAAACATCAGACATGGGGGGGAAATTTTTTTTTTGTTGTTGGTGCCAGATGGGTCTGGTTTGAGTATTTCATAAACTGTCGATCTCTTGTGATTTCAACGCTTTACAGTCATTACAGTTATCACAAAATGGTGCTAAATGCAAAAAATAAATAATTAAAAATATAAATAAATAAACAAACAAACAAACAAACAAACTAATTAATTGATTGATTGATTGATTGATTGATTATTAATAATAATAATAATAATAATAATCCAGTCAGTTGTAGTTTTGCTGATGGAAATGTCAAAGAGGTCAATGGAGCATGTGCAGATTGGTTCGAGCTGACAGTAAGGCTATGGTAACTCAAATGACCACTCATTACAACCATGGTGAGCAGAAAAGCATCCCAGAATGCACAAGGTAGACTGACTGCAAGGAATCTGATGCTACACTGAATACAGACCCAGACAAACTGGCCAGGTGAAGATCGGTTAAAAGAGAAGGGTACTTTTTCTTTGACTTCATAGTTTCAGAAATCATATCTGTTCCTATTAAAGTTGGTGAGTATATATATATATATATATATATATATAGCGTTACTGCATATTATTTAGATTTAGTAAAGGAGTGCGGTGGGCTTCATTAAAAAGACAGATGCGGCTGGGCTTGTTAAGGCTGTTTAATATACATGGTAAATATACATGACCATCTGTTTTAAAACTCAGATCTAAAAATCCTTTTTCTTAGTTTTCTTAGTTCACTGAGTCTAAGTCCTTCTCGAGTCCCGTCCCTCAGTACCACCGCAAACGTCTTCATTCTTCACAGGATGTGGCTTGATGTAAATCTCAGATATTTCAGATTACATCAGAGGTGGTGTGATACCCAGATGTAGTTGTTAAAAAAACCGGGCTCAATAAAATCCAAATGTGAAGCTACGTGCGCTCGTGTTTCCCATTTATATACACCGATCCCAGTGCCAGCTGTGGGGTGACTGTTGAGTCTGGAGAAGGTAAAACTATCATCTGTTATATAACCGCTAGCATGCTTCATCTGGCTAGCTGACAGACCAGGCATGCAGTATTTAGATTAAACCCTGTTCTTCCTTTAGAGCCAAGTGGCATGTTTGCTTTTACAGCTCGGTAATAAAAGCGCGACGAACGTATTCACTCCCGGCCGTGCCATCTCGTCAGAAAACCTGATCTCGATCTACTTTGCACTCATGCTTTCCTCAGCCGGATCTCTCCTCTTCTTCTTTATGCCATCAAGCTGCTTCTAGTTCTCTTCAGCCATGCGCGGTGCAGCGGCTTTGTGCTCGGAGACTGTGCAGCTAGTCGACAAGGTCATGTGGAGGTGGCTGAGATGAATGCCATATGATCTTTCCCTGGTTTTGACCTTGGATGAGTCACTGACGTGTTTCGTGGCAAAAAAGAAAAAAGAAAGAAAGAAAGAAAAAAAAAGGAATGCATGGCAACTCTAAACCGCTCAAAAACGACAGCTAACATTAATTAGGGCCGTATGTTTTGTTACGCCATTGGAATTCAGTGACCCTTTCCGTGTCGTTTAGTTCTTATCCCTGCATAACCTGCGCTGGATCTCAGCAGCGGGGACCTGTAATTGTGCTTTCAGATGCACGGCCCGGAGGAGATGACTGGAGAGAGGGAGAGATGTGCTGACAGATAGATGGCCGGTGTAACTCTTCCACTCGAGCCGCATTCATTAGACATTCATCCGATTCCTCTGTCTTTCAGGAGTCTACCATCCAATCATGCCAGGTGATCTATTTCAATAATCCACTTATGTCAGCTCAAGGCTGCGCAGTCCTTCCAATCTGACCGCAGAATACAGAACAAGATCGTACATGCTAAGAACACTTATTTTCCGAGGGTATTTTCTTTTGCCATGACGACAGAAAAATGACATTATAAAACAGCGCAGGACAAGCGACTAGTAATTTAGTTCTTTTTTTTTTTTAAATGAAAAGGCTAAAGTCTTCAAACAAGGCTGCAATGTATTTTGTTTCCTATGTTTGCCAAAATATACAGTATAGATTTCAGAGAAAGCCTGATAAGTAATAAATCCAGGCACTGTTATTTCACCGCCAAAAAAAGTCAAGCTGAATTGTTCCTTTGGAAAAATTAAAGAAATGAAAAATCTTTTGTCAGTCCCTCTGTGGTTTTAGTCTTTCATTTGAGAACATCTCGATCCCTTTGCCGTTTCTTTTACCATGTGAGGCAGCTTGTCTAACGTGACAATAAAGCAAGGTCATTTTTTTTTAATACATGACGTGACTCAAGCCCAAAAAAACTGCATTGCTAGCTCAAGCAACTGGTGATTCAGACCCTTATATTGCATCAGGATCTGAGACTTTCATGTTCCTGAAAGGCAGCTGGCAGCAGGAGAGAGAACCTGCAGAGAGCCGACATCTCCTGGGGTTTGTCCAGGCAGGATGATTGATAGAGAATCCGAGGAACCAATATCCGTGTACACTGGAACATATATGTGGGAGTAATATATATATATATATATATATATAAAAAGCCGATTGTAAAGTTTATTGCGACGCTGCAACTGGCATTTCTGCAGTCAAGAACTGGTTCACTCTTCCGAAAAGGCGAATTCAAGCTAGACGAGAAGCCAAGTGGTAGACCACTATCGATCCAATGTTCTAAGGCTTCTGAAGGCAAAGGGAGAAGATCCTGGAAGATGGTAACTAGGTTCCACATGCACTTGCAGAGAGAAATGTTGCTCAACGGCATTACACCTGCATTACAGGCGCATTAGACCTTTATTACCTTTGTTATTGGTTTGTCCTGGACAAACGGTCAAACTCCGAACGCTACAGTGAACAGTTCATCAAATTAAGTGAAGAAAAAATAATAAATTCAGTGAACTTCAGTCATCATCCAATGAGAACATGCAAGGCCACGTGTCGCAAAAGCAACCAAAGACATGATCTTAAGGATAGGATAGGGAGGTGCATCCAGGACACTCATCGGACATAGCAGCATCGGATTTACACTTGTTCATGGCACTGCAACATACACTCCCTGACCAACATTTCACATTCCAAAGAAATTGCGTAGATTTGTATTGCATTTCCTCAAAACTCGAAGCCTGCTTATGGGATGGTCTTCATTCTTTTCCAGATAAATCACACACACACACACACACACACACACACACACACACACACACACACACACACCTGTAGGAGTTTTACCTGTTATGTAATTCAATCTAGAATGCCACCCTGGAACACATGATGTTACCTACAATGACAGGCACGTTATTAAAAGAAG